>CAUYQU010013654.1:0-120240 GCA_963574635.1 Cheracebus regulus | reverse complement strand
CCTGTGGGGCTCCTCCACTGGGAATGTCCTGGTCCGTGGGCAGCAAAAATTTGTTGGTAAGTGTGGCGTCCACTGGCTCTTTGCACTTTTACTGGGAGCTGCAATCCTGAGCTGCTAGTGATCGGCCATCTTGGATCTCTCTCGGAACTACTTCTCATTAAAAGTGATCTAGTTGCCTTTCCTTTCACACTTATGCTTCCCAACTTATCTTTCCTTCTTATCCCTTTCCAGCCTTAGCAAGAGTGTGCACAGAAGCCGAGCAATGGAGAAGAGTTAGTGCCGTGCAGAGGCCATGGTGTTGTGCACTTGAGAAAGGAACGGAGCAGAGCTGGGGCCATGGAAGGACATCAGTAGAGACAGGCCTGATGGGGAAGGAAGAGCGGTGGTTGGAAAGTTGGGTAGTTAAGGAAACGTGCCCATTTATGAAGCAAAGAAGTAAATCTATGAAAGATAGTAAGAGTCATTTCTCACTATCCAAGAAAAAATTTATAAACATGGATAGAAGAAAGATGAAAACGAATCCCAAAACATTAAACTGGAATTGAGAACACTGGTATAAATTTATAGAACATAAAAAAATTCACAGATATAGAAGCAGATATAGATATAGAAGCAGATATAAATGTATGTACATACTTGTGTGTGTGTGTGTGTGTGTCTGTGTGTGTGTATTTCCCCCCAGCTGTTTCCAAAGAGGGCCTAGAAGCAATGACATTTCAGTACCAATGTGCACACTGAGTAACCTGATCTGATATTGAAATGTCATCCTCCAGGGGAAAAAAAAAACTATTTCTAGGCTGAGTTAACAAATACACAAAATGATAAGATGAGCCTAGAACATCCTGTTATGCCAGAAAGTAAGAAAATACTCAAAGACTGAGTGGAATAGAGATATGTCAAAAGAATACAAATCAGCTTGAAGAGGTACCACTGGCCAAATCTAAGACAATTTGGGCCACACACACACACACACACACACACACTAATGAAAGTGCATAATTACACTCTGTTGAATAAACAGGAATCCATGTGTCCATATAATTAAATAAATGATGAGATGGAAGGGAAAATTATTTCTCACAATAGAATTCTAATCTGCAAATGTAAAAAGAATGATATAACCAGATAATCACCATTTGGCAATTAGGATAGTGGTAGTTAATACAAGCAAGAGTCATCAATGAATGCCAAGTCTGATAAGTGAAGGTTTGGCATAATATGGCAATATCTCCCTACAAAATCTCATAATATGGCAATATCTCCCACAAAAGAAAAGAGGTCATTTTAAAGGTAAAATATGTAGAGGCACCATCTTGACCAGGTCATCAAGGTTAGCATAATCAGTTATTGGATGGGTCAGCACTGTGTGCCTACTGATACTAAGCAAAAAGAATAGCATAGAATCATTTCTATGGTATCCTGCCAAGAAAGGATGGCCAGAGTTTGTTTACAGGGAAACACCACATAGACCCACAATAAGGTTTATCCTACAGAATAAAGGCCTGTGCTCCAAAACTCTTTAGGACATGAGAGATAAGAGAAATATAAAGGAACTGTTCAAAATTGAGAGAGACTATTGAGACCTGACAATTAAATGAAACACATGATCCTGGACTACATATGGACCACAAAGGAATAAGAGACATTGACGGGACAGATGAGGAAATTTGAGATCAACAGAATGGAAAACAGTACACCTGAGTTGATTTCCTGAACAGAGGGCTATATAGTGGAATATAAGAGAGTATCCTTGTTTCTGGGAGGGAAACAGTAGAGTATTCACACACAGACACATGCATACATGCACACACACACATGCAAAGTGGGGAGGTGAGGAAACATAAAATGTTAACAATCAGGGAAACAGAGTGATAGAGAGGCAGAAGTTCTTTTAACTTTTCTGTAGATTTTAAGCAATTTCAACATTTTTTAAATCATATACAATTTTTTTAATCAAAATGCCAAACACATGAAAAAATATAATGGTAAGAAAGACAGCAAGTTCTGTTCTAGACAAACAAACAGAACTTGAAATCACCAAAAATAAAATTAATTTTATGTGACACTGTAAAAATAAAAATATTTAGGGTGTTCTTTTAGTTATAAAATGAAAATCATTTTTAATAAAAAGATAAATCATTATGCAAAGTCAGGCATAAATTGTATTAAAAGAAAATATAAGGAAGAACAAAATAAAAACTACAGCAATTGTATTAGTTTTATATTGCTACCATAACAAATAAATATGGAGGAACTTAGCAGCTTAAAACAACACTCATCAACTAACAGTTTTTGTGGGTCAAGTCTCAGTTTGGTGTAGCTCAACCAACTCCTCTTCTCTGGGTCTCACAAGACCCTAACACAAAGTATTAACAAGGCTGTGTGCCTCTCTGAGGGCTCCGCAGAAGAATCTACTTCCAAGCTCATTCAGGTTGTTGAAAGAATTCAGTTCTGAATAGAAAGACTGAAATCCCACTTTTTTGCCAGCTGTCAGCCCAGCACTGCCTTCGCTTCTACAAACAACTGTCTATTTCTTCCACATGTCCTCTTACAACTCAGAATCCTTTTCCTACTCAGAATCTCTCTGACTTTCCTATTTTATTTTATCTCTTCTATATTCCTTTCTGTCACATCTCTCTTAAGGTCTCATCTGATTAGATTAGGGCCATTTTGACAATCCAGGATCATCTCTCTATTTTAAGGACCATACATAACCTTAATTAAATCTTCAAAGTCCCTTTTGCCATATAACATGTCAACAGGGAGTAGGATATGAGTGTCTTTTCAGGGCTCCTATTCTGTTACTAAAAAGACATATGTATATATCTGTTAAAAAGATATATATATATACACATATATATATATCTGTTAAAAAGATATATATATATATATATATATATATATATATATATATATATATATACACACACACACACACACACACATACAGTTTTTTTGTATTGCATGTTGGCCTCAATTCTACATCTTTCTCTGTGGTAAGAGCCTTTGTCACTGATTTTGAAATTCCTCCCACAATGGCAAGATATTTCCACATCCCTTGAGGATATTTCTACATTCCTTGATTTTGAGCTTAGCCAATGTGAATTACTTTGTCCAACAGAAAAAAGCTATAATAATGCAAGGCTAAGCCTAATGCAAGACTAGTCCTTATGAGACTTAAAGTATTTCTGTTTGTCATCTTATATCTCCACGGTGACCATGAGAAAAACATCCCTCTCTAGCCCTGGTTCCAAAAAGAGTAGAGGCAAATAGAACAAATTCACCTCACTTGAGTCCAGCCAAGATCAGCTAATTTCCAGCTGACTCACTGACATGTATACAATAATAATAGTTTTAAGCCACTATTTAGATAGCAATTTTCTTTGTAACAAGACCTAACAATACAATGAGATAAATGTTAGCCTAAAAGTAGTCAAAGAAAAAATTAAACAAATCAGAAACTGTTACTATAGAATTTACACAGAATCCAGTATACAAAAACAAATAGTAAAAAATAACAGCAAGGTGCTGCTAAGAGACATGGGAAGTAGAATGAAGAGGTATATAGCATGTAAATGACAGTAGAAAAAAGAATAAAGAAATGGTGGACAAGAATACTCATAGAAATAACAGATGAGCATAAAAGAATGGTGCAAAAAGATAATTATAGAAATAACATGATAATTTTTCATGATTTAGGAAAGACATGAATCCTCAAATTAAAAGAACATGTTAGTCATCAAGCAAGAACATTAAAGATATATTTATATTTAAATATACAGAGCAACTGCAGAACATACCAAAATATTTTTGAAAGATAAAATTTTCAGAAAGAAAAGTGACATGACCAGAATAATAGAAAAATTACTCTGATGGCAGAATATTTATCAGCCATAAAAAAAACCATGGAGCAATATCTTCTAATAGCTGAATAAAAATAAATGTAAATCTCTCATTTTATAACCAGCTAAATTACCACTCCTAGCTGAGTTCAAAATAAAGATAGTTTAAGGTATATAAACACTAGGGCTTTTAAAAATTTTTAAAGAATATATTTCCAAAAGAAGAAAAGTAAAAATAAAGGGAAAATGTAGGACATAGTAACAGTGAGCACAAAATATTGATGAAACTATATTATTAAATTAAAATGATAATTAAATATTAGCTATAAAATAATTATTTTTGCTTAAAATAGGTAGAAACTATCCTGTATTCATTGCTAAGCAACAAATGAAAAAATGTCCCATATCATTAGTAATTAGAGAAATTAAAATTAAAACCATATTCACATATTCTTTTACACTTTCCAGCCTGAAAAACATTTAAAATGCCTGCCATTAAGAAGTCCTGCAACAAAGAACTCTTACAAGCTGCTAATGGTAGAGTTCACCAGAACAACCCTTTTGAAAAACTGACATCATCTAGGGAAGTTTGAAGAGTATATTTTCTTTATCACTCAAATTCCACTTGTTATATATCATTTGCTTTACTTTTAGGTAATATTAGAAAAGTCTTTTCAATGTGCTCAAGGAGAAAAATATACAAAAAATCTTCACGGTTTCACTGTTTTCCATAGCATAATATGGAAATAGCCTGAAAGACCCTTCAGAAAAGAATGAATAAATAATTTTACTCTATTCATACAATGTAGCATTATACAGTTGTAAAAATTAATAAACTAAAATTATATTTATTGACATAAATCTCAAAATATATAAGATTAAGTGAAGAAACAAATTGCAGAATGATACATTAAGTATGAAACCATATTTTATGGCTTAATACCATAGAGGCATGTTTAAAACCTTCAAATAATACATTTTATAAATTCATACATATGCAGTGATAGAATTAAAATATATATTAGAGTTATGATAAACACCAAATAAAGGATACTGCTTAACTCAGCAGAGAAGTGGAAGGGAACAGGTTTAGGACAAAAACATAAATGACTTCCAATATAAAAGTAATGTTAGGATGTTAAAAAAACTTTTGAAGCAAATATAAAAAACTATTAAGATTTGATAAAGCTAGGTAGTTTATGCCTAGGTGTTATATTGTTTGTTTTACCTTTCTGTATGTCTCTAATATTCTGTAACAAAAATATCTAAGCCATTTTTTCTAAAGATTATTCAGCTTATTTCTCCAGAGAATGAAATGCAATCTGGAAGGCTATTTGAGTGCATTAGCCCTCCCAGGGGTGGACACATTTGCAGAAGACAACCAGAGAGATCGAGGCTGTATTTACAGCTATGATGCACTAATGGATATGCATCAGACTCCCCAGCCCCTGCATGTTTTACTAGGGAGCTAGGATAAGGACAGGACTTCCCTGTACCCTCAAATCTCTCTAGCAAGATTTTCTGTTCTGCCCATCAATAAGTCTGGCCACAGTTAGGTGAACTAGCCACAGTCAGCAACTTTAATAGCATTTAAGATCAGGCCATCTCAAAGCTTAGGGAAGCAATGTGGTATACTGAACAGAGTACAGGTTTAGGTGCCAAAAAGACTATTGTTCAAGTACTCCTTCCCAAGTTATTTAATAATCCCTTTAATCTTCTCAAAGTTTCAGAATTCTCATTCTCAGAATGAGTTTAGCATTACTTTACTGACAGAGTATAGTGAGAAATAAATGAAACAACTTATAAAAGCTATGGCACCTACTAGGCACTCAATGTGTTAGTCTCTCAAACTTCCTTCAAATAATATTGATGTAAGCAAAGACGAAATGCTTCAGAAACCAGATGTATCACTGGAGAATGTGTTTTACAATAAAGAAAATGCAAGTCTTCACAATGTAAGATATCAAATTGCATATGTGTTTGAATTAGTCAAGTGACATTACTCAGTATCAATCTCCTCATCTGGGAAATGGGAATAAAAAAATTTAACTTGCAGGGTTATTAGAATAGTCAGAGATGCCATAAATTAAAGTGTTAGGCTTAAAAAGACATTGAATAAACAGTAGCTGCTACTGTTGTTGTCCAAATTATTAATTCTCTAAAAACTGAAGAGAAGAGAGTAAAAGAAATTGGGAATTTGTGATCACAGAGTGAGAAATTAATTATGAATTTTTAAAACAGTAAAAGTCTTGTTCAATCTAACCTGTCTCTAAACAAACTTTCAGGAGAATAAGAATATTTCATTCTCAATAAGACTTTGTATAACTAAAAACCTCTACAACTTTCTCAAAATAATTGACAGATTTACTTCTTGGCAAAAATTGGATTAAAAGATACTATAAATACTCAGATCTTAAGTCTTCATTGCCCTGCAAAAATATATTCAGGAAATCATAACAAAATCTAAAACTAAGATTTTCAAATGAGAGCCCTTTCTTGAAAAAGTTATTAGAATTTATATTATACACTTAATTTAGCATCTATCTTTTTATTCTATGTTTTTTTGCTAGTTTTCAAATCTCCAGAACTATAAGTTATATCATTGGCTGTCAAAGTGTGGTCTCTGGATCTGCAGCATTAACAGCACCTGGAAACTTGTTAGAAATTTAAATTCTAGGGCCAGATCCCAGCCCTGTTAAATCCAAAACCCCAAGAATGAAGCCCAGCAGTGTTTCACAAGTCTTCCAGGTGATTCTGATACATGCTAAAGTTTTAAGAAGCACTGTACCACATAATAGTAAATTCACAGCTTCCACATCTTGAGGAGACGAGCACAGCGTTATCTGCAGTGCTCTGACCACATCTGACAGAGAGGAGCTGTACAAGGAATTGTACACTGTACGGGAAACCTGGATTAGAAGACTTCTAAGATCTTTTACATCTTTGATGCTACAAATAATGGTCCCTGTCTTTGCAGAAAGTGCTTCAAAACACACAGAAGATTCCACATGATGATCTTTTAAGTCCCTTCCACCCCAAAAGTGAGAGACAAACCAGTATGGTGTGAGGGAAACCTTTAAATGGACACTGGAATCTTAGCAAATCAGCTGCACGGTTTTAGAATTCTACACCTTTTGCTTCTAATATATTCATTCAAACTAAATGGAAGCCTGAAGTAGAGAAAGTACCCTGCCAATGTGTAAGTTAAACATTAAATGCATACTCAAGAATAAGAATCTCAAAAGCCAAAGTTCTGCTTACAACCTTTTTTTCTTTTTTCTTTTTTCTGAGATGAAGTTTTGCTCTGTCACCCAGGCTGGTGTACAATGGCACAATCTCAGCTCACTGCAACCTCCAACTCCTGAGTTGAAGCAATTCTCCTGCCTCAGCCTCCTGAGTAGCTGGGATTACAGGCACCCACCACCACACCCAGCTAATTTTCTGTATTTTTAGTAGAGATGGGGTTTCATCATGTTCGCCAGGCTAGTCTTGAACTCCTAACCTCAGGTGATCCACCCGCCTCGGCCTCCCAAAATGCTGGGATTACAGGTGTGAGCCACCACACCCAGCCTGCTTACATGCTTTTTGACCTGCTTTTGAAGTGTGGGAAGTAGGTAGACTGCCTTAGTGGGCAGACAGAAAGATTCTATAAAGCACAGGGATTCTGTGTCCCTATAGAGAATCAGCCAGCAATCATATACAGTCATATGTCGTTATTCAAGGTTATTACAAAGAAATTTCTTAAAGAAATAGATTCTGTGTATGAAAAACATATATATATTATATATAACATATATATTATATGTTATATATAAATATATATGTATATTATATATATATATTACCATTTTTACACTCACACTAAACCCAGATATATCTTCACCTTTTTCTAAACTAGCCACTAAGGACTTAATCAGAAAGTCATGGGGTCCCTCCCAGGAATACCCATAATCTTTGCTCCATGAGATAGAAATCACCCCCAAACTTTCCAAAATGTCCTTTCCCCTCTGAGCCTGTAATCCTTCCTAATAGAAAGAGGATTCCCAATTCTAAGACCTGCTTTCCAGAGGGTTCTAAATAAAACAAAAATCAAGTAATCCTTAATGCATTTTCATTTCCATCATGGAAGGTCCACTGCTCTCAGATCCTATTGACCAAATCTGATTTTCTCATTCTGTATTTATTCCCACTTCTCCATGACTTTATTAGCATACTAGTACCTGGGCCAATAACAGAGTCCTCTCTAAACGGGGTAGAACCTTCCTTGCCAAAAGTTTATTCCAAATCGAAGCAATTTCATTTATTTCCATCCAAATGACGATGTGTTCACAAAGCATCCTCATTCCCACCTTTAATTCAACTAAAAAGTCTTCTAGATGGGGAAAAAAAAATAGAAAAGATATATTCAATGAAAGATTTTTCAAATGTGTCTCCTGTGGCCGCAGCTAAGCTTTACATAAACTCTAAATAACCCATATGATTACACACAGACCCAGGAGAATATATAAAAGATGAAGTCTCAAGTTTTCATCACCATTTTTATTATTGATATTTATTGCATATCAATAGAGTTCTAGGAAAGATAGCTGCTAGTAAATTCTAATGCTGTCTTAAAGTTAATATGGAAATCTGTGTATCGTAAAACCCATACAGTGCTTCAGTGGGTGATTTTCTTCTGTGCCTACCAAGCT
Organism: Cheracebus regulus; assembly: GCA_963574635.1. Lineage (NCBI taxonomy): Eukaryota > Metazoa > Chordata > Mammalia > Primates > Pitheciidae > Cheracebus > Cheracebus regulus. Next base: position 111,707 of record CAUYQU010013654.1, on the reverse strand, counting down.
CTGGTCATATTCCTGCTGAATTCTACATTATACAAGTAAAAAAGTTATATCCTAGTGGGGCAATTTTCAATGTATAATTATGATGATGCCCATGTTGCCTGCACTCTGTATTAATTACTAAGGTTAAAATGGAATCACAGAGTGCTTTTCAATAAAATTAGGGCATCTATAAATGATTCTCATGTTAATTATTCAGCAACAGCTTCATAACTAAGGAAAATCAGCCAGGTAGTGGGGTGTTGCTCCTGCTTCTTGTAATATATAAATTTTATTATCAAATTACTGTAGCAGGCAGTGTCTTCATTTCTTTAATGAACAAAATAATCACATTTCCTAGTTATGACTCCTTTCCCACACGACACTAAGCATGAAGATAATCTTAAGAGTGGCTTCAAGACATCTGCTCAGGACCTGGTATCTCCTTAGTTACCATACCCAACCCAGGGTATGATAACTCAGGGTATGAGTGTGATAACTAAAGAGACAGAAGAGGCAATGGCTCAGGAACCCCAATCTCTCAAGCCAAATTGCTCTGGATATTGCCATGGAAAATGCAGCAAAGGGCTCATTTTATCTGGAAGACTACCAACCTCACTCTTGATACAACCTCTGGTGTTAAGCATCCATCATTAATACAAATAGAAAAATCCCTTGTTGTTCTCGGGAAGTCTAAGAAGTCATCCCTCAGCCACGATGAGGGACAGTGACAGGAAGATGACCAACTACCCCCCACACTCACCAGAGCCCCTCAGCAGGCCACCCATGCCATGGCCAGTCACAGGAATGGTCCCAATACCCCTTTTGTATAAACAATATACTGTGGGAGCTATAGCCTATCCCAAGAAATTAATGGAAACTTTTAATTTAAGCTTCCAAATATTCAGGAATAATTTGTGATGAGAAATGAGAAGTAACCTCTCTCTTCAAGTTCATGATCACAGACTACCTAAATCTAATCGAGAGGAAACAAACAAGCGCATCTTGCCTTAGTGTGCCACCTCCACTTCTTTCCTAAACCAAGGTTCCTAATAGGTTAGCATAACATTCTAGTCCGTAATTGCTTACATAACAGTGCATTTCTGATGTTCTTCCTTCCTCATAGGAAATCTTCAAAATGAAAAGGATTTATATTTAAACAATGACTTCTACCTGACTCAGTTATGCTTTTATGATTAAATGTTTTATGGGGGGAAAAAAACAGGATACAAAATCTTGTTAGAAAGCTTATTTAAAATCTGTACACCTCTTTCTGCCACACTGTGAAATATGTTTCCCCAGATGCTGCAAAGTTAAAAAGAAAAACTTCTTTTGCTTATCATGGCTTCTCATCCTTCCCTAAAGCAGAATTTAGTATCAAGGCTAGGTCCTAAATTCTTGCACTACCTTTTGCACTAAGCATAATAATGGCCACTGTTACACCTTTGATTGAGCTCTTCATCTCTTCCAGAAGCCTCTCTTTACTGCCACCTTATTCACATCTTCCAATCCTTTCACCTCCTCCATAGGAATGTGCCCAGATGCCGCAATGTACAACACTCTCTCCTTTTTCTGAGGCTTCACAAGCCTGTAGAGAATTACGATCCTGTTGGCCCTCCCAGATCCAAAGCATGTTCTTTCCTCCCTCTGCCCTGGATCACGTTCAAGGTTTGAGTTAATAAGTATGTCTCTCTCCAACTTCCAGTTATCCCGAAGCAGATGCAAATGGAGTTTAGAGTGCAAGACATTTACTAGGTATCAACACATATGGAAAGAAGGGTGAAGTGAGCAGAAAAAGAAAGAGAACTGCAATTTAGAGTTGTCAAAGTGGTGGCAAACCTAGCTCAGAGCTTTGGAGAGAATATTGCTTGTTAAGAGCTATACCACATTGCACTCTGATGTCTAGGCCTTTATACATTCTCCTAAGCCTTTACATGTTCTCCTACCGTTCCAGCTGTGGGCTGCCCTGAACTGGGCATGACCTCAGGCAAGCAAGCTCTCTGTAGCTGAGACAGATTGAAAGAGCTGACAGTTGGAGGCTGTCTGCTAACCACACTTTCCTGCTGCTTTCTCTCTGGAGGAGAGCTCATCTTCATCTCCACATCTGCCTCAATAGTCATCACTATTTGTGCTCAGAGCCAATCTTAGCCTTTCTCCAAGTTACCTTTCATGAGTTTCCAATTTTCTTGGTAGGAGACAGTGAAAGGAGGTTGGAGAACAAAAGAAAAGGAGAAGCCAGAAGACCTCCCTCTCTCTCTCTGTCTCTCTGTCTCTCTCTCCCCCCACCCTCTCGCGTGCTCTCTCTCTCTCTCTCTCTGTTTTGGATGGCCTCTCTTCTCTGGTGCTAGCTTTTGCTGAAAAATCCTATTCTAGGTAGAAACAGCATCCAATATGCAACCCAACTGTAATTCCAGCTTCCACCAAGTGGCCCCCATTCCTAAGCTTTTGCAACACTTTCCCTCCCTTATTCCTCTGGATTTAGGAATGCTGGTAGCTGTCAGCTGTCGCCTCATAGTTACCACATTGTCCATTGATTGGCTTCTCCACTCTTTCAACACCTATGTTAACAACCCCCATGTTAAATTCTCACTATTTGAGATCTCTAGAACAATTTTGGTTTACCTGACTGGACCCTGACTAATAAAAACTTTCTCAGAATCAAAACCACATGCACAAGTCCAACAACTAAAAAACATCAAAATCACAAAGCTCTGCCTAAAGGGGTGTTGGAAGCACATTGCTTTCTGTCTCAGAGAGGCCTCTGGCCCCTTGAAGTACAGTTTGAAATCCCTGGGGATGATCCTTAAGCGTGATGGTACACACTGCCCCACAGCTGGGCACAGTGGATAGTTGTTGGATCATGGAATCATGTAAACTGGAATAAATCTCTAGTGTTCAAAGGGTTCTGAGTTCCTCGGTGAACAACAAGTGGTACCCTCAGAACCCCACCATATGACAATACATCAGAGAAGCCGCTACCCCAAAACTGTCAGGGCACTTCATTTGGGACCCTTCCTCACCTACTAAGTACAGAGAAACAACCTAACTAAAATATGCATCTTTTATCTGAAAATTGGGTAGCAAGTGACTGCACATGGATCAGCTTTAGATATCAGTAAAAGTAGATGCAAGCCTCCAGTACCACACTGAGCTCACTGTTGGTTCTTCACATGCCTGTCTCTTCCAGCAGAGTGTGGTGATATCTCTGTCTTATTCATCAGATTCCACCCCTAAGAAAGTACAAGGTATATACTAGATTCTCATTCCTGTACTTTTCTCTTGACTGTTAAAAATGTTTTAATTAATATGTTTTTCTCCATTTTAATGGCTTCCTTATGCGTATGGTATGGTTATGATGCAGGAGTAAAGAACAATGGGGCATTCACGACTACAATTCCATTATGAGGGATAAGCATGTTAATAGCAGTATCATCAGAGAGAAATTTACATAAGCGAGGATGCTTCTTGGGAAATGTAAGAAATGTAATGTTTGAACAGGCTTTAAAAAATTCTAACTTTTCCCCCAGTAGACACCAATAACTGTTACAATGGGACATTGCCTTACTTCCAATGAATGATTACCCTTGACAATAGAAGTATAAACAGTGCTCTTAAATCTGTTAAGTTCCATGAAAGAAAAGAAAGCAATGTCTTAGTTGGAAGCAAAGAAAGGAAACAACAACAACAAAAAAATGAAATCACTCAATACGAGTGAACAGTTATTTTGCTTATTCTGCTCAAATTCAAAATTACAATAACATTCTTCTCGAAAGGGAGATCATCCCAGTCAGTACCTGATTGGAGTACATTATTCAGAAGGGTCCAAGAAAGAACATTTATTGAACAACTAAGGAACATGAAAGATTGTGCTTGATGTTTTCACATGCATTTCCCTGTTCAATTCCTAAAACAAATCTGAGAAATAGATGATCATCCCACTTCACAAGGAAAGACAGAGAGATCTATAAAGATTAAGTTATTTGCTCAAAGTCAGAGAATGAAGTGATTGGTTCAGGAATCAAAGCCAAAGCAATCTAATGTCAAATTCCCATAATTCTTTACCCCAATTGTTCTGTGATTTGGGTGAAATTACTGTTCCCTTAGTGAAAGTGTTATTATTTTCAAAAAAAAAAAAGGTTCTTTCCAAAGAGTAGACAAGTTTACTTTGTGCTTTACTTTCAAATGTCAATTTTAGGAACATAGCTCAGTTTTTATTCTCCTAATAACCCTGAAGTAGAAACTAGCAGTTTTCTTATACCGTTTTCCCTGAAATCACCTCACTAAAAAATTTTTCTAATTATTGCTTTCTTGCTAAGATAATATCTGTTAAATGCATGCCTATCTGTGAACTGATACTCATCAACTTATTAGAATTAACCTATCTTTGACCCTCAAAATGGGGCCAAATTGATATAGTTGAGATTAATGAGTCAATTATTTTTGGACAAGGTACAAGGAACACAAACTGTTTCACACTGTTAGTACATCGTGGTGTTCTCTACTTCCTGTGTAGCTTTTGACACCTATAAAATAACCCAGTGCAGTTCTTTTTTTCCAATTTCACAATGATAAATGCTAGTATTTTACCCAAGAACACAGAAATCATTCGGATGAAAAAGGAACTGATAATGCAAGAGTGCAAGAGTTTCTTTAAAAACAATTGTCTTTAAATCCTTTCGTTGGACAAATTCATGCTTCTACAGACTTAGCTGCCTCAGAGTGTCATTTTTATAGTTCAATTAGCCTGTGAAGGACTTAGGTCCCATTATTGCTAAAGCAGGAGACACTGACCAAATGAGCAACAAACTAACATGGAGAAGAAAGCACCAGAAATCACCAGAATCAGGGAGACGAAGTTTACTCTGATGATAATAGGTATGAGATTCCATACACACCTGCTTGCATGATGATTTTTCATTTCTTCGAAAAAGATGCATATTTTTATTTTCTTTTCAGAAGGGCAGGATACATACAGTTGCAATAACTAAAAGTTTGGTTTTCTTTTCTTTAATTTTACACTTTACCTACCACCTAACTATTGACTTTTCCCAAATATGTGTCTCTAGCCCAGACTGCTAGTCTGAGATCCAGAGACATAAGCAACAACATAGAAGATACACCCAGCGATATAGCCTTGTAGGTGCCTCAAACTCCTCCATCCCTACCAGGAAGTTCACCCAGCAAAATGAAGACAAGAATCAGCTTTTTGTGTTGTAAGACCCTGAACTACCATTTCTCCTATTCCTGATTTTAGGTATGTTTTTCTTTTCTTTTTTTTTTCACATTGCCAGGCTGAAGTGCAGTGGCACGATCTCAGCTCACTGCTGCAACCTCCGCCTCCCAGGTTCAAGTGATTCTCCTGCCTCAGCCTCCAAAGTGGCTGGGACTACAGGTGTGCGCCACCATGCCCAGCTAATTTTTTTGTATTTTTAGCAGAGACAGGCTTTCGCCATGTTGGCCAGGATGGTCTTGTGGTCTTGATCTCTTGACCTCATGATTCACCTGCTTCAGCCTCCCAAAGTGCTGGCATTACAGGATGAGCCAACATACCCACGCTTTTTTTCATTTCCATAACAAATGTGCATTACCTTTAAAATTGAATATATTAAACATGAAAAGCAAAAATGTAAAATATATTTTTAAACAGACTATGGAGTCAGACAGATGGACTCAAGTCTTAATTTTGATATTTCCCATAGTACAACTTTGGCCAAGGTATCTATAAGCCCCTTGGAGTTCTAGTTTCTGGTATGTAAGATGGGGTTATACAAATTCTTACCTTAGAGGGCTGTTAGAAGAATTGCCTAGGAGCAATGAATATAAAGGGCTCAATACATAGCAAGTGATCAATAAATGCTAGCCTCACTGATAATAGTATAGGAAGCTCTTCTTGCTGTTAAATATATTCCCTCTCCTTTGCGGGCACCACCAACTATCCAATCAGACAAATCAAAAAATCTGGAATCATTCCAGATTTTCCCTCTCATTTCTCACAGCCCCAATTTCTTGTTCTGTCACTCTGCTGACTGAACTTGACTTATTTTTTTTTCTTTTACCCCATCATCTTTTTCCATCTAGTTTCCAGCAGGCTTATTCCCTTCCAATCAATTCTCCATACACTATCCAGAGCAAGTTCCCTGGACTATAACTTGGACTGATCCTTGGACCCCTCCTATGTTTAAAATTCTCCAGTGACCCTCATCTTTAGGATAAAGTTCAAGCTCTTTATCAAGATATTCAAAGTCTTTGTTTATCTGGACCCTACTTACTTTGACAGTCTTACATTCTGCCAATCCTTTGAACTTCCAATGCCCACACACAGAGGTGTTTTAGATAACATACCAGGTTTGCTGTGGTGCCTTTGCTTGTGCTGCTCCTCTTCTGCCTGCCTATCAACTCAGTGATAGCCTTGACATGCTCTGCAACTACTCAAGAGAACTGGTGATTTCTTTCTTGATATTCTTTTTTATTTATTTTTGAGATGGAGTTTTGCTCTTGTTGTCTAGGCGGGAGTGCAATGGCGCAATCTCAGCTCACTGCAACCTCCGCCTCCAGGGTTCAAGTGATTCTCCTGCCTCAGCCTCCCGAGTAGCTGAGAATACAGGCATGTACAGCCACTCCTGGCTATTTTTCATATTTTTAGTAGAGACGGGGTTTCACCATGTTGGCTGGGCTGGTCTTGAACTCCTGACCTCAGGTGATCTGCCCACCTCAGCCTCCCAAAGTACTGGGATTACAAGTGCCAGCCATCACCCTCAGTTTCTTTCTTGATATTCTTTTGCATACTTAGTTATATGCTATCAATCTGCCTTGTTCTTATTTTTCTATTTTGTTTACTAAACTCAGTTTTCTTAAGGCAAAAATCCAAGTCATTCCAACTTAATATCCCCAGACAATAATACAGTGTCAGGCATATAGCTAGTACTCAATAAATGCTCACTGAATGCATCAACTTGAAATTGTGTGTAAAAGAAACCATTCTGAAGCTCATTGACTCAACCTAAGTATATGCCTTTGTCTAAGACTAATTTCTTTGATTAAAAAACATGAATTAGCATGACCAACATAAACAACAAGATCTAAATGATCATCAGGCAGCATCAAACCAGCAAAAAGAAGGAATAAGAAAAAATAAAACATTTCAACACACTAATATAATGACTAGGTTAAAGAGAGGCATTGATTATTTTTTGAAAGTCTTTTTTCCCTTTACACCCTCCATGGTGAAGGTCAAGTGTCTCCTAGGATTGGAGGGAGGGCTCTGCCTAAAGGCAGGAGGTCAATGCCAGACTCTGAGTCTCAAAGACTAAAAGTAATGAGTACATAGTGAAACAATAATATTGAAGGTCAGAGTTTGTAGCTAAAGAAAAAGGTTCTGGGATTTTATTATTATCCCTATATATTCCCTGTTTCTAGATCAAAACTAACCATGTTGAACTCTGATCACAGAGTTGTACTATAAGCCATAGTGTATTGAGGATGGAGGATAAGAAGTTCCCACTGGCCAGGAAAAAACAGTTCTTCCATTTCTCATTAGCAGAGGCTAAGGAGAGAAAGGGAGAAACACAAAGTGGAAGGAATATGTTCTCTGCCAGGGATGACTCTCAGGCAGTAGAAAGGAGGTAGACATGGTGGATGCCCTCAAGTGTATGAGGAAACTCCAGCGTGAAGAGTGCTTGATCTTTGCTCCTAAAAGCATAGTCTAGGAAAATCTGCAAGCTCCTTTGTCAATTCCTTTGTCCTATATGGCATGAGAGCGGCATGACAGTGTCTCAAGGGTAGTTTACACATAAGTGACAAACATTTCTAAGTTAGTGGACTCAAGCATTCTCTCGTTTGAGCTATAAATGTCCAGCATGGTGAAGCTAAAGCAGCTGAGAGGTCCTAATATCCTCCTTCACCATCCAGGACTTTCCAGGAGATGAGAGAATAAAGAAAACTAAGGAAATCCACACTCACAAAGCCAGGCCGCTGCACAAGTAAAGACTTCAGGCAGGAAATGAAGATTTTATAATTGGGGGAAAAAAAACAGATTTCATCATGGAGTGCCTGTTTGGTGCCCCAAACTCATGCAAATCAGGCCTGGAATACCTCTGCAGGTACAGTGCCAGACACTCAGGGTCATACCAAAATGGCCACCCCCAGTCAGATGCCAACAAAGACCCAGAAGTCAATGTGTCAGCCCCGTAGGTTCCTCTTGACTCCAGAACCTAATCTTGAAAAGGAGGATGGAGAAATGAGAGAAACACAGGAAAGCTGAATGTTTATTAGCAAAAAAATTAAATGAACAAAATATGAATTTTTAACCAAAAAGGACTGGTATACCCTTAATTAGAAAGGTCATGTTCCCCCAAGCCCTAGTACCCAGTAGAGTGAGGCTTGCAAGTAAGATGAAATCAGTTATAGAAGTACAGAATCTATGTCCATTACACAGCTTCATTTGGAGTGGTTTAAATATTGACCTTACTACATATTTAACCGATAAAAGGGAAACTCTGCCCTTAGTATCCCAAGCCCAAAACATGATTCATCTCATTTAAGAACAGCCAAGCAAACTATCCCCTCCTCATTCCCTCTATACCCAATTTATAATCCCAATCTGAGGAAGCAGATCTTAAGAAAAGCAGGGATCACATCCAGAGCATCAGACAAAAAAGGCAAACAAATGTGGTCACTTGTTAATTAATGATTTAATCACATGAAAAAGGTAGTTTACACAACTCTTTAGGATCAAAGCCAATAATATAAGGTAACATACTTGAGTATTAACTCTAAACCAAGAGCTTTACATGTATGATTTTACTTATTCTTCATAATAAACATATGGGTATTATGCCATTATCCCCAGCTTACAAATGAGGAAAATGAGGTCAAGATAAATGAAGCAAATTGTCCAAAAATCACAAAGTTAGGAACTAGACAGCCAGAATTTAACTCATGTTTGGCTCTTTCCAGGTCCTATGTCTGAATCCATTATGGTATTTTAACTGTCTCTTAAATGAGATGCTCCCCTATTCTAAAAGGATCAGGATATTGTTGAGTATTCACTGCAATGTAGGAGGATATATAAAGAAATGGCTTAAATCATCAAAGATGAAAATTAAAATTAGAGAATGTGAAAGGGTATCAAGGAAAAAAAGATTAATGTAATTGTATCATTGATTCATGCATTCATCACCATCTTCTAGATGCTATTTCTAGAGACAGTGATGAATAACACACACAATGCCACATCCAAATGGAGCTTCCACACTGGCCAAGGAGACAAACAATGAATAAACAAGTAAAATAACCAATATTACTTCAGGTAATGAGAAGTGCTATAAAATATTAAGCAGGAATAGAGAGTGGCAGAGTTGCTATTTCAGATAGAGCAGTCACTCTGAATGATATAGGTAGGAAGCCTTGCTGCTATCTGCAGGAAGAGCACAGATTTGTGAATGAGGAGAGGGAATATGTCATACATATATCTGGGTTAAGAGAATTAGAAGCAGAGGGAACAGAGGCCCTGAGATGGAAAGCTGGTTGGCTAGAAGGGAGGCTATGGCTACAGCAGAGTGAATGAGGTAAGTGCAGAAGGAGAGTGGTAGAAAATAAAGAAAAAGCCACAGGCAATGCCCTCACCTTGGCAGATCTTGCAGGCTGTGGTAAGGTCTTGAGATTTAATTCCAAGTAGGAAAGAAACCCTTTGGAAGACAGGGGATGACAAGAACAGTTTTATATTTTTGACGATTCATAATGAATATAGAGGATGAAATACAGAACCAACAGTGGACACAGAGAGATCTTTGGGAAAGATGAAGCCAGTCCAACCTAGGAAGTTAGCAGTGACCTGCCAGGATTAATCTGGAGATACATGTGGAATATATTTTGAAACTACAGCTGACAGGACTTGCTAATGGGTTGAATGTGAAATTAATGAGAAAGAGAAAGTTCAAGAATAATCCTCAGGTTTTTTGGCCTGGCTACTGGGTAAATGGTAGTACCATGGGAAAATAGGGAAGACAAGAGAGAGCTAGATCATGAGGTGGGGGTGGGGGTGGGGGTGCAACAGAAATTAATACCTATGATTTTAGATGTGTTAGTTTTAAGATGACTTTAGACATCCAAGAAGAGATACACACTAGATGGCAGACACAAAGGACTAAAGCTCAAGAGCTACTGAAACTAGAAAATAAAAATATAAACATCTTTAGCATGTAGATGGCATTTAAAGCCATAGGATTGGATGAAATCACCTAAGGGGTAAATACAGTTAGATAAATGGAGTAGTCCAAGAATTGAGCCCTGGAGCACTCTAAAACTCAAAGGTCAACATATCACAGGGATCTAGAAAGGTGATGGAGAAAGGACAGCCAGTCAGGTGCTAAGATCCCTGGGAGGATGTTAGGTTGCAAGGTGTTTTTACCAAATAATACCATAAATACAAAAAGCGAATGCATACACACTAATAAATCTCATCTCTGCTAGCTACAGGACTAGACAATATGAAGTTAAAATACTGCATGCTTATGTACTTCCTGACAGTGAAGATGAAAAAAGGCTCTCTCTTCTCAAGTCTGGAAACAGTTAAATATGGACCAACTGAAACACAGAAACCAAATTAACATCCTCAGGTCCAGTTGTTCAATTTGTAGTTGGAGCTCAGCATTGGTGACATTTTCATGTGTGATTACATTCATAAGATGTTTGCACAGCAGTTCACATACATACTTTTTGAATAAATATGTGTTAAATAATACAATAACACTTCCAAAATGGCCTACGCTGTTTTGACTAGCAGTTTTCTTTAGCTCTGAAATTAGCTTCAAATTCTTTAATTTCATATTTGAAAACAGACACCAGCTGCATGTTCTTCCCACATGCAATGATCTCCTTTCTAATAACGTAGTCTGCTGTTTTTGGAAACAAAGATTAAAGAGTAGATGCAAACTTCCTAAATAACTTTGATGAGATTAGTTTAATTTCTTCCCGAAAGCAAAGATAAACACACATTAATTCTCAGTCATTTTATCTGTCTTCATGCAACTCAAACCCCTGTGTTTTTTCATCAATATCAAGGATAGATTCAGTCCCTTATCTAACAAATGTATACCGGTTACTCCTCTTGAAGCATGGAATTCAGGAAGTTATGGCATATTTTCAGAAATGACAAATATGTATATATTTGTCGTTTCTGAATATATATATAAATATATGTATATATTAATCTTTTATTTCTCCACTTTGTAAGAAAACTGAGGTATAACAGATATTTTAGATATTTTTTACAACATAGAATGAAGATGCTAAAACAAATTACTGATTAAAGGGCTACTCTCCACAAAGACAAAATATATAATTCAAAACGTTTCCCATGGAGTGTAGAGGGAGAATGGATATAAAAGAAAGCTTGCTAAAGAGCCTAATCTACTCCTCACATGTATGGGGCAAAAGATGTTACAATCAGAACCTTCTAACAACTGAAAAATTTAATGAATTCACATTCTACATCATGATAATTTACATCATCAGTATTGCTAATTTAAAAGTTTCTCAACACTTCATAACATCTCTTATGAGGCAAGCTAATGTTAATAACCTTATTTCAATAACAAAGAAAAAAAATGGCTTAGCAGTCACCAGTTATATCTGAACTCAATTAAAAAGCTCAAAAATAATCCTACTTTTCTCTCATTTTATGAATGATATGGAAACAAGTTTAGTCTTCTTTTTTAAATTTAATCTTGTTATGCTTTGTTTCATGATCTGTTAGTTTTCTATAACTTTAAAAGTCCCTTAGTTAAAATATTAAGCTTTGTATAGAAATAGAGTCCTGATAATTAGGAGATGCCCCAGTATCCGAATAGGGGTGAGCAGAGTTGCATGTTGGCTCTGGAGGCAAATCTAATTCTCAGCTTTGGCTCCATCACTCAAAACAACTTGGCTGCTATCAAGCCAATTATTTGTAAAATACAGAGTAGGACCACTCTCATTGCTTTTATGAGGGAAAAAATAGACAATTGGTACATTTGAACATTTATTTATATCCAACCTTATTACATTAATTATTTAAAACATTTTATTATTACCTAAAATACAGCAGGTAACACAGATTTATTAGCATCAATTTGGCATTTTCTAGAGGTCAACTGTCCATATAAAACCAACTAGTAAACAGCAGCTGTTCAAGTAGTGCTAACTGTTGTGTTCTAATGCAATTACTACTATTGTAGTTGTATCATAAATCTCATAAAACCATCTTCTTTTAAAAATTCCTGGAGTCAAAGCATTTCACAATTTATAGAATACATTTCCATCTATACTCACAGATACTAAAACTATACTCCCCAGTCCTAGACATTTCCAGCATAAAACTCTGACATTGAGATACTGAGAACTCCACAAATACGTTACAGGGTCACAGTCAACCTATGTGCATTTCCTTGGGAAACAACAGTAGTAACAAAATAAGGAAGCAAAACTTAGATTTGTCCATTCACTTTTACCTAGATATATGGCATATTTTTAAGGCATTGTATCTACAACTGAGAAGACACTACTACTCATTTTATATTAGAGCAATATCTGTCGATGCTCAAAAGTCAACTCTCAGGTTGACAAAAAGCAGCAAAAGGCCACAGCCACTAAGTATGTTCTACAGCAGAAAGACTGTGCAACAACCACCAAGAATGATATTTAAAACACTCCACCACCAACAGGATAGATGCTGACCAGGCGCTTGATATTCTGTGGCCTCTAGTATACTAGACATTAACCTTTTAGCTCTTGGATTGTGAGACGTTTCAGCAAGTCAGGGCAGTGACCAACCAACATGGAAATATTTCAATGTTTTGACATTATATATCACCATGCTGCTGTGTACTAGCTACATATCAGTCACAGGAACAACTTCTCTAGCAGAAAAAGGTTCGGATAAGAGTTCTGGCTAGACTATTAAACTCTAAAATTCCAGGGATAAATCTCAAAAAAATCTATGGGGATTTGGAGGCCATGCCATGCATTTTAGATGAGTGAAATTTTAGTGAATATTTTTATTTTAATATTAGTGAATTTTACAATTTTTATGAAGTGATTATCTACATCTCAAAAAAAACTTCCCCCATCTGATCAGACCTTTTTTATCTTCTTCCCCTCATCAAAGGCTAAGAGAGGAGACCTATGACATATGACAAAGAAAGATTCTTAATGATGGTCTAAATTATTCTACTTGGCCTTTCGCACTTTGCCTGAGTGAAAAACACCCCCTTCTATAAACCAGGCTCTAAAGCAGCAGTTTTTAGAAATATGACTTTGAATACACAAAAGTGAAATCACGAAGTAGGATATTTCTAACAATATTCATTACAAAGTTCTTTGAATTATATGACCCACACTTGACCCTTCATAGTTCACCCAGCTGAGATTAGCTCTAATTATTGCCTTAAATCTAAAAAGGAAAGAGATAGGTCATTAAAAGTACCAAACAGTTAATTCTAAAAAAAAAAAAAAAAAAGTTTCTATAAAATAATCAAGATCTATGTACATAATTGCCCTCTCCTTTTAAACTTATTAGAGTATGAATTTCTACCAGTATGATAATCACCCAACACAAACAAAGTCTATTAAGAGATAATAGAACAGTGATGGTTTTAATTGGAAAATCCACAAACTGTTGTCTACCTACCAATATTCTCAGGTGAAAAGCAAACATAAGAGTGAGATGAAGTATGTCTAGAGTATGAATACTGGCCAGGCTTCAGGAGTGGTAGAATAAAGAAAGTGTCCCAAGTCAGCTACCTACTTGGTAACTTCAGGCAAGTTACTTAACTTACTGAGATTCAGTGTCTTAACAATAAAATGGGGATGTTGATACCATATGAATCAGCATAGTTCTTGTTATATGCTATATGCAAAACAAATGATCTCTGTATTCTTTTAAGTTGTATGAATGACTGGAGACTGGGCTAGCCAGTGGCAAAGTGATGAGGGCCATTGGAGACATGACCATGTTGTGATGATTAATTTTATGGGTCAATTTCACCAGGAGACAGGGTGCCCAGTTTAAACATGATTTCTGGGTCTGAATGAGATTAGTATTAACATCAGTGAATTCAGTGAAGCAAACTGGCTCCTGCAATGTGAGTGGGCGTCAACCAAACCATTGAGCTCTTGAATACAACAAAAGGCAGAAGAAGGAATTGTTCGTTCTGACTGCATGCATGAGCTGGGACATCAGTCTTCTCCTGTCCTTATACTAAGACTTACATTATCGGCTCCCCTGGTTCTCAGGCCTTCAACTCAGCTGGAAGGACACCACCAGCTTTCCTAGGTCTCCAGCTTGCAGACTGCATATCATGGGATTTCTCATCCTCTATAACTATGATATATATCTCCTATTGGTTCTGTTCTTTCTGGAAAACCCTAATAAACATCTCAACTAGTACTCATTATAGTCTACTAGATATAAGGTACTGGGGTCAAACTGACAATACAAAAATGCATAAGCATGGTTCCAGCCTCAAGAGCCTTTAAATCCAGTTGAATAAGCAGAACATTTATAATGAAATTAAGCTAACACATTTGCTAAGTGCTAAATGAGCAAGGCAGACAATTATTACAGGAGTTTCCTAAAAGCAAGATATCTCAGTGTCCTGAGCAACATAGAAAAGGCCCATACAGCAGGACTGTGCTGGGCTTAAAGGAAGGATATGCCTTATATAAGTGGCCTAGGAAAGAAAGGGAAGATTATATACCTAGGCTCATTTGCCAAAACCAAGGAGTATATCCCCAAAGGATGATATTTGGTAGGGCCTTAAATTTTTTCTAAAGCACTTAAAACTATTCAACTCTAACACAAGGCATTTCTATTTGGGACACAAACCTTTGGCAAATCCACCAACAGCTGATGTCCATGTCTTTCTGAACAAGTCTATGTCACTAGGCAAAATATTGTAACAGCTATGTCTTTGCCATAGAGAAATGGCTTTTTTTTTTGGAGAATACTTCTTTACACCATACATCAAAGACAATTGTGTGCACTTAAAGGTTAGCTATTCTATCAAAGACACAAAGGATCTGAAGCCAGATGAGTGGGTTGGAACTCAAGCTCTGCTATTCAACAGCTATATGGACTCTGTCACATCATTTATCCTGTTTCCTTACTCATAAACTGAGACTATAAATGCCTGCCTACATACAGGATTAGGTTATAAGGGTCAGATAAAGAGATGAAGGAAAATATTATACAAATATTAAGTACTAATTGTGTATGTTATTTTTAATCATTAACTGAGATCCTTATTTCTCTTTAATGTAAAAATACTGTTAGAAAATGTCATTTTGAGTTGTTTTTGATGAAAAGAGGATAAAAATCCCACTGGCAAATTGAATATGGCTAAGAAAGACGATTCTGCAGGTCAAGAACTCCAGAGTACCAACCAAATAAGGCAAACTAGGAAGCAGGTGGTGCAGTTCCAAAAATGAGAAGAAATGCTAAATCATTTTATTGATAGCAATTACCAGCTGATTATCATTTTATGTATTTATAATTGATCTACATATGTCATTTTCTGCTAAGCAGTGTGACTGCTTCCTTTTCTAAAAACAATCTAAAAGGAATCAAGGGGGACTTGCAGATCACTTACCCCAAGATCTGACTCCTAATTCTAAGGAATTTACAAACAAGGTGGAGTAAAATAACAGCATGCATTAAGCAAAAAGCAATTCTGGACAGGGCATAACTAAATGCCAAATTGCATATGGAACTGAATTTAATGACAATGATACAGACAATGAAACATATTTGAAAAATAGGCTGATACCCGCCTGAAATAACTAAGTAATCAGAAGAGACAAGAGATTTTAGAAACTAAGAAAAAATGGGAAACAAAAGTCTGAAAGGGTAGAGAGAAGAAAAAAATAAACATTCATAATAAAATTCAACATTGGAGAAAGAAAACATTCCAGTATCCTAATGAAAATCTATTTCCAAATACTTTGCTAACAAAGCTTAGAACACCTTAACACACTATCTGTGTAGTAAGCTGAATAATGAAGGCAGAAGAAAAGAACCCCCAAGAGGCAATAAAAATGAAATCTGAGTACTTGGGAAAACATATTCAGAGGATCACTGGGGGTCTAACTTATTTGTTTGGTTAAGTTTTTCATTTTATTCCTTTTCAATAGAAGAAAATGTTCATTACGGTATGCAGCTAATTTTCCATCTTTTGACTTAATGTACTAAAACAGTTTTACATAAAAAATTTCATTTGTCAAATGCCAAACATCTGCACCCTTGATTACAGATCTGCTATTGAGACTCTGGTTTTTCAGGTACCATATGTCACAGTATTTCACTTCAATTTAATCTTTGTTTATGCACACTCAGGTATGTGTGTGTGTGCACAGGCACACAAAGAAAAATGGCATCTGGTACCTAGGAAAAGGAAAGGCATAGACGGGCTGTGAAAACAACACAACCAGATTTGTGTCTCATCATAAACTAAGCCACACACACAACCATTCACAGTTACAGACTATAATACCCAGTGGGGCCACAACTTAGAGCTTGTAAAATAAAAATATAAAAAAGATAAAAGGAGGCAAGAGGGAGAAGGATATTTTTAAAGGCATGTTTTAATGTATAATCATTCCATAAATAAAGATTAAAGTAGTAAGGCATAAGGAAAATAGATGGAATGTATATACTTCAAAGAAAAATAAATTCTAGATAATGGTTTTAGCCAAATATATAACCCATGCCTGCTCCACCTGGTTTCACCCACAGACCCATATTTTCCCTCAGGATCTTCATAGCTTTCCCTGTCCCTATTAATTTTGATTCCCAGCAGATGCTCCTCATCTTATTAATCAGTGCTTAATCTTTCTTCTTCAAATTTAAATGAGTCAACCTAGCAAAGAACAATGGGCTTGGAGTCAGGGGACCCAAGTTATGGCCACAGATTTTCTTCTAATTAGTTATGCAACCTGGTACAATTTACTGCACACCTGATTCATGCAATGCAAGAGTTTCTCCCACCCAGGTCTCAGTTTCCTGACCTAACTGGTGAAGAGTTTAGGCCTGTGCTCTCTAAGGTTCTAGAAAGCTCCCACAGAGAAGAGGATGCAAATCAATGGTTCTACTCCCCATGTCTCATCTACCCCAACTTGCCCCATATCTGAGGTGGCTGGAGGAGAAAGTCAAGAAAAGAGATGCTATGTGCAAAGCATCGTGGCTGAATTTCCACAAATAGAGGAACAAAGGTACACTGATCTTCCAATCTTGCTTGAAAACGTACTATGTGCTCAAAAACACTCTGGGCACTCTGGAAGAGTACCTACTATGTAGCTAGAAGAAAACTCAAAAATACAGTAAAAAAGAGAACAAAGGAAGACTGATATGTAATAGAGTAGCTTTGGGAGACAGTTTCATGCAGATGTAAATAACTAACAAAGAGTTCATAGAAGAAATGGGATTTTGCTAATTCAGCAAATAGAGTGCATGCACTGGGTCAAGTGCCAAAACAAACATAATTCTTGCTCTCGTGAAGCTTACAGTTTAGCAGAAGACAGGCATTGACAGGAAAAGACCATGCTGCTATGTGACAGATAAAAGCAGAAAAGAACCTAGTCAGAAAATTCAGAGGGAACTTCTCTGAAGAAGTGACTCTCATACTAAAACCTAAAAACAAAAAGGCACTAGTCAGGTGAAACAAAAGAGGCAAGAATGTTGCAGTCTGAGTATGCAGCATGTACAAAGGCCCTGTGGCAATTATGTGCTTGGCAGGTCTGAGGAACTGAAAGAACATGTGGTAAAAATGCAAAAAGCAAGGAGCACAAGGTGATGCTTAAGAGGAAAGCAAGACCAGGCATACGGAGCTTTGTATGCCATGGTAGCAATTTTCATTTTGAAACAGTAATGTTGCCAGATGTACATATCTCAAAACTGTGTGGGGAAGGGACTAGAGCAAAACAGAAGCAGATATGGGAAGATATTTAAGAAACTACTTCAAAAACCAGGTAAGAAATGAGGACATGTTGGAATAGGATGGTGGCTGTGGGGAGGTAGGGAGTCAAGATGACCAAACTTGCTGATGTAATGGATATAGGTGTAGGAAAGAGGGAGTTGTCAGTGACAGTTCCTGGGTGTCTGATCTGCGTAACAGAAGGAATGACAGTGCCGTTAATTGAGAAGGAAACATAGAAAAGGCTACTCAAAGAAAGAGAGGATGATGAAATGCTCTGGAGAGGTTAAGATGAGGACCTCTAAGTTTAGAAATGTGAAGATTATTCAACACAGTAAGTTTAGGTGGCATGTGGGGTCAGGTGACAGGCAAGAGTGGAATGAGAGGCTGGAGATCAAAAATTAAAAGAATACAAGTGTACCCCAGTCTTCACCCACCTGTTAGCATCTTCATAGCTCCTCTGTTATCAACACAGGAGCCCACAGGTTATAACCCATGCTGATATAACAGACAAATAGACACACAGACATATACACACACATACATACACACCCCCCTCTCAAATCACTTACTAGAAATTGTCCCTGAATGATCAAATAGGTAAGAAATAGGCTAAATTCAATTCTTATAGTCTGAAGTGGTTCAAAGCACAAAATATCCTCCTTAATCTCTCTCTCTCTCTCTCTCTCTCTCTCTCTCTCGCTCTCTCTCTCTCTCATCTCACTGTAACTCTCTAAATATCTCATACCTTTCTACTGATAACCAAAGGCTACATCTTTGTAAGCATCAACTCAAGAAATTTACCTATATCTTCCTCTAAAGAAAGTGGCCCACGAGGACACACCCAAACCACTGAAGAGCGTCTGCCTTGGTTTTCAATCCAGTGTCTGAGGCTGGGAGATTCTTTCTGGCCCTCATCACCCCATTCTCAACCTCCACTAAACTGCAGCAACACTGTGGCAGCAGAGGCGGGCCATCTGAGAGACACTGGGTTATTCTTTCCTCAAATAAGACACTGCTTTCATCCTCTGGTGTATAGATGAATTGTTGCCCTGGCCTAGATAACTAAACTTAAATTTCTTTCTCCTTGATGCTTAAGGCCATACAAACTTCCTGTTTTCTGTATGTCCTAACAGCTCAGGACCAGCTATTCATCTTTTCAGATGCTAACCCAAATAGGGCTGGACACCAGAATACCATAAATTTGAGTTTTCTAAGTATCTTGCATATTACATGTACTCTATATAATGCTGTGTACTCCAAATCAGTGAGAGATCCCCAGAAAAATTGGGTCAGAAATCCTGCAAGAGTCTGGAGCTGACAACACTGACAGAGAAACCAATGACTTTTCATGATTCTCTTTTTGCTGTGGTTACCATCAGGTCAAAGCTGACCACTAATAACAGAAACTATAGTAACTATCTTAATCTGTAGCATGTTTTCTTTTCCCATAATTGTTCTGGTTTTCTAACCTTAGGTTCCTATTTATCAGCACGTACTCTTAGGTAAGAGAAATCAGAAACTGTGTCCCAAAGAGATGGAGATATAAATATATAAATTAACCAGGTAATCACTAAGTCTACCCAGACATAGAGATTACTATGCTCATTGCTATTGCTAAAACATGTCAGATCACTCTTTCTCCATCTCCGATCACATAAAGATGGAAACATCTCCAGTGTTGGGAAGAATAGCAGAGTGTGATTTGGGAACAAGAAAGCTCTTATTGTGAAGAAATTCATTGTATTTACTTCCTGCATCTGAAATTCCATACTCTCTCTCTTTGGTGGTTCTAATGATTATTAGAATGCAAACAAGCACATTTTGCCAGGCATTGTGAATGAAGAATTTAACTTCAGCTCCTGCTAGGATAAGAGGTTCCCCATGCCTTCCAGAGGAGAAGAGATGGGGCAACGTGACTCAGAGAAGGAGAGAGAGGAAAGAGCCTGAAGCTGGCAAATGCAGTCTGAGCCTTTTCCCAATGTTCCTTGGGCCAGTCCTGTGGCAGTTTACTTAGCAATCAAAGAGCTCTGTAACAACAATCAACAAATGAACAAGAAATCAGAGACTCAGCAGAGAGCAGCATCCTTCAGGGAAGAGGATGAATCCAATTTACCTCCTTCAAGGTGCTTACAGTTTATTTGTTTACAGTTTATTTTGTACAAATGTACAAAACAGATTCAAACTGCAGAAGATGATAATAAATCCTCTCAATGCTAATACTGGAAAGCTGGCTTCTTATTAAACAGAGACTCCTTATTTCCTATCTGCCATTTCTGAAATTTATGGCATTAAAGTCCAATTCAATCATTGTAAGCTATTTTATATTTTGGAAGGTCCACTTCAGAGTATATAATTTCATATCTAAAAGGATAAAACTAACTTATATATAATGAGTCCTTTTTCAATCTGTCATGATATTGGGGAATATGTGATAAGCAGAATAATGCCCCACCATAAGATGCCTACATGTGAATCCCCGGAGCCTGTGAATGTTATCTTACATTGCAAAAAGGTCACTGCAGGGGCTGGGAAGGGAAAGGTCTTGGAGATGGAGGGATCATTTTGATTTAATAATCATTAAGGTGGAGGGATCATTTTGATTTAATAATCATTAAGGTGGGCCCAATCCAGTCATATGAGTACTTAGAAGAATCTGGCCAGACATGTTGGCTCATGCCTGTAATCTGAGAACTTTGGGAGGCCAAGGTGCGTGGAGCACTTGAGGTCAGGAGTTCAAGACCAGTCTGGACAACATGGTGAAACCCTGCCTCTACTAAAAGAAATACAAAAATTAGCCAGACATGGTGGTGGGTGCCTGTAATAGCAGCTACTCGGGAGGCTGAGGCAGGAGAATGGCTTGAAATCGGGAGGCGGAGGTTACAGTGAGCCGAAATTGCACCACTGCACACTCCAGCCTGGGCAAGAGAGCGAGACTCTGTCTCAAAAAAAAAAACAAAAAAAAAAAAAAATGAAGAATCTTTCTTGGCTATGTTAAAAAGATGAGAGGAAAGACAGAAGAAAGATTGGAAGCATAGGAGGGACTGGACTGTTGCTGCAGGTGTTTAAGGTGGAGGAAGGGATCATGAGCCAAGGAACACAAGCTGTCCCTAGAATATTAAAAGGGCAATCAGTACAGCTTTCAGTACAGCTTTCAGAGCTCCTTGAAAGCTCCAGAAAGGAACACAGGTGTCCTTCCAATACCTTGATTTTAGTCCAGTGAGTGAGACCCATGCAAGACTTCTAATCTGCGAACATAGAAGATAATAAATTTGTTTTAAGCCATCAAATTTGTGGTAATTTGTTATAACAGAAATAAAAATCTATCTTGTTTCCCTTTCTATTTTGTCAACTGTAAAATAAGGACAATATTCTTTTCATCGTTCTCTTAAATTGTTGCAAACATTAAAAGACAAATACTGAACAAAAATTCTTAAAGGATAGAGCTGAGTAAAAAGAAATCACATTTTAAAATTTTCTTCAATGCACTTCCTTTTGCTAAATTTGACAGGATTCAGTCAATTAGAAAATAAACCAGAAATCTAATATATCTTAACAGTTTCATGGCATCCCCAGGTAATCAGGGGCAATCTTTCATATTGATCATAATATAAAACTAGTTGAGTTATAGAGTCACATATCTTGTCAGTTTTTCCACAAATGTAAAGGCTCCCTTAGAAAAATATAGTAATGAAATATTCTCAAAGTCAGTATGCAGATCTCCAACTGCTAGGCAAGTTAATGAGGTGCATAGCTAGGGAGTTAGCATGCATCTCAAGCACTGGTTCTGCATAAGAAACACAGTTGATTCTGATCTCATCACCTTATCCATTTTTCACAGAAACATCTATCAGCAAAGAGAAGACACTCCATGTATTAAAAGTTTCCACATCCACCCTTAGCTATCAGAAACAGGACAGCAGGCCATGTATTAGAGTTTGCAAACCTAATAAAATATTTTCCAAGTAACATATTTAATCAGTCAAACACTGATTATATTTGGTACACTCAAAATACTGAAGCCCAGCCACACAAAATGATTTGTCAACATTCCAGGAACAGCCCTTTAAAAAAAAATAACTTTGGGGTTTATATATTAGATAGGTCCAAAACTGAGCGTCATAGCTAACCTTAGAAAAAAGATCTTAACCTCAGATAATAGTAAATAATCAAAGGGAGTTTATATATATGTACAAAGGATATATATATATATATATATACTTATATATGTCATATATAAGTATTTAGTACAAAGTACTCAACAGTTTTTTATATAATAATATGTATTTATATATATGTAACAAATGAGTACAAAGTTCAAAAATAATATTTAGAAATTTATTTATTTTTTTTTTTTTTTTGAGACAGAGTCTTGCTCTGTCGCCAGGCTGGAGTGCAGTGGCGCAATCTTGGCTCACTGCAACCTCCGCCTCCTGGGTTCAAGCGATTCTTCTGCCTCAGTCTCCCGAGTAGCTGGGACCACGGGCACATTCCACCATGCCCGGCAATTTTTTGTATTTTTAGTAGAGACGGGGTTTCACCATGTTGGCCAGGATGGTCTCGATCTCTTGACCTAGTGATCCGCCCACCTCGGCCTCCCAAAGTGCTGGGATTACAGGCATGAGCCACCGCACCCAGCCTAGAAAATGTTTTTAAAAGCAGAGAAGTGACAAAGCATATGTCTAAAGCAACTATCTACATTCAAGTCTTGGCTACACCATGTACTGCCTTTGTACCATTGGGAAAGTTTCTTTTTTGTATTTCAGTCTCCTCATCTGTAAAATGGTGATAAATGAATACTGAGCTTAGTACCTTGTTGTGAAGATTAAAGGAGATAATGGATGCAAAATGTTTAGTACAATTCTCAGCCACAGCAGCTCCTCAATACATATTAGTAATTATTTCCATCAATTATGATCACATGTTCATGGTAGGAATCCAGTCCATGGACCACAGCTCATCATATCTATTTTTGCTACATCTTGATCAATTTCCTAATACTAACAGGGACAATTCAAAGGAATAAACTTATCCAGACTTTCTTTGTTAATATAGTTAAGAATCAAAGAGGAATTTTTTTGGTATATACTGCTAGACTCAACTACGCAATAATACAACCTAAATCCCAGAAAATGAGAAGAAAAATCAAGAAGATAACAAAAATGAACTTTAGAAAAGAAAATTCTGCCCAAGTAATAAATTGGTTAAAATGAGATATTTCTGCAGAATTCAGAGCAAATGAGAATGTCATGAAAAGTAAAAGTTAGATCAGGTTTTAAATATAAAGAAGTAAATGTATGGAAACAGAAGTTTAAACAAGGGAAAAAAAGTTAAAGGTTATTACTGGCAAAAGACCTGATGAAGCAAAAAGAGAGACATGGGGAGAAAAGGTTAACGGATCCTGGTAAGGAGGCCATCTTGCGTCTTCAAAATGTCTATAAAAACAAGCATCACCTGCTTTCTGCTAACCAAAGCAAGTACCATCTGTCACAAGAGAAAACAAAATGAAACTGACATTGAGGAACGAAGTACTAAACTGTTCTTTAGCAGCTGGATGTCTTCAAATCAGAACTGTAATGGCCCACATCGTAGAATAGTTGAGGAATTTCTAGATGTTAGTACTAAGAGTTCCATTCTCCTTGGTTATTCATTATCTCTTTGCCTTTGAGAAATCACCTTATACAAGGATATCCTATGAGATAATGCTCATCCTCCAGATGACACATATCTCTTCCGCATTAAATAACTAACCAACTAACCAGAAAGCCTGTGCTGTGCCTCTCATTGCTCTAGATATTACTTGAGTCATAAAATAAGTATAAAACAGGTGCTTACTGATAACATTGTCTTGTAATTAAACCCCAAACTTCTCAAGGAAAGCTCCCCATCAGTATGCCACAAAATAAATTAGAATCACAAGTTTACTTAGAATAAGCAATTTCATTAATGTATAGGGATATGTCTAGCCTACTTTCTAGGGAAGTTAGGATATCAGAATTATCCTGAGGAGTTTTCAAAAATATTAGGTTCTCTGCTCCATCCACTGAGTCATGATGACTGCAGGTAGGACTCTCCCTTTCAAACATGCTCCATGGTGACACTAGGCAAAGGAAAACGTGTGCCCTGGGCCATCTTCCACTAGCTCCTTCCATGGGACACTCCCTTCCTTATTTTATTAGATGAACTTGTGCATAATTTAAAACAGAGTATAAAAGCAAAATCTTGGAATTAATTATAAAAAGAGTCAAAACCCTGCTGTATAATGTAATAGATGAATGACCTTTCTAAGTCACCTTTCTTCATCTGTAAAATGGGAAAAATAATGCCTGTTTCAGAAGTTTGCTTTGTTAATCTAAGGACTAAATGACCCTAAGCTTTAAGTGTTTAAGGTGCTTGACAGTGATTTCCCCTTCAGAGGACAATTAGTTGTTGCCAAGGTGATCACAATACCAGCAGCAGCAGCAGGAGTCAGTCTCAATGCAGAACCACAATAACGTCTAGAAGGAAAAGGTGTCCCTTGGCTTTTGTATGTCAATACACAAATAGCTGAAGGGATTCTTTGCTGAAACTAAATCATCTAAAGCAGGTTTGGTGGAGGCCAGTCCAGATGGGGTCTCAGAGCCATAGTCCCTGTAACTCTGAGCAATGAATTCACCAAGAGACCAAAAGCACTGGTCTGTACATCATTCAGAGAATGCAAAAGACAAAGAGACAGAACTTCCTCTTTACAACTCCCAAGTCGTCCTCCAATTATGCCCTCGTTACTTTGTCTTTTCTACTGTGAATATCGTTCACTCTATCTCTTCAGAGGGGCCTGAAATAAGGGTGATGATCTTTGAGCCATGATCCAGGGGCCGCGCCATCTCATTATGTTCCTAGTTATTCAGGTCCTGCTGTAATGTGTTGTGTTCTCTGTAGACAGCATGCATTTATTAAAGTCTTACTAGGTCTTAGGCACACTGCAAGCTCTGCCTTCCTAAAGTTTGCAACAGAGCAAGGAGATTCACAGTCAGAGTTGAGCTGTGGCACACATCACTGGTAGAAGGTTTTAAAATGATGTGAAGGATCCCATAGAAGCCACTGAGTTTGCAGCTAGAGTGGAACATACCATGTTGCACATACCATGTTGCCTGTACTAAGAATTCCAAGGCAGGAGATCACAGTGAACACCAGCCAAACCGAGCAAGGAGACTTTGCAGAGCTCATGGTCATCTAACTCTAGCACCAGCCAGAGAAGCAAGTGATACCCAAGAAAGGGACCTGCTTCACCGGGGTCCAGCTGCTGTATTGTACGTTTAAGAAATACCAAAGAGCCAAGTTAGCTGGAGCAGAGTGATCTAAGAGTCTCTCAAAAAAAAAGGACTCTTTTTCCACCCAATCAGCCACTACCACCTCCTATTCCAACCCAGCCACCAGTTGTTTAGGAAACTGGAGCAGGGAGGAGACCAAGAGGGAAGGGGGAGAATGCAGTTCATGCTAGCCAGTCCCTGCAGACACACTCCAGAGGAGTCAGGCCCAGGGAGTTCTGAACTATCACACAGGATGGAGTTTCCACTTTCAAACTAATTATAAATGAATACCAAGTATGATAAAATTATCAGGAGGGTCTGAGAATCCACTAATTGGCAACTTTACATTTTCTTTCCTTCTTTCCCTCAGCAAGAACATTTGATATGGAAGCTTAATAGGTCGAGCTGATACAAATTACTAGGAAAAAAAATAGTCCATGTAAATACATGACTCTGTAAAGATTAGCCAGTCATATCTAGCACATTTGCTTTTTTTTCTAATTTTCATTAAAAACATCAAACTCACAGAAAGTTTGCAAAATATTCAATGAGACTGTCATTTTTATACATCAAAAAGCCAAATATTAGTAATTTTACATGGTTCTACCTAATATTATTCTTGCAATTATCTGTAAGTTTGTTTCTTAATGCAATTTATTTTCATTTACCCTTCAACTAAATTCTCTGATTGGTAGCATTTTGTAGCACCGGCTTTTGATTCTTTCTTTCTCTCTTTCTCTCTCTCAAACAGATACAGATATTGATATATTTGGTGCTGAAATTTTTGAAAGTTGCAACATCATAATGTTTTACCTTCAAATACTTCATGTGTATTTTGTAAGAACAAGGAAATTACCTTATATAATCATAGTATAATTGTTAAACTCAGAAATTTGACATTGATACGCAACTGTTATCTAATATACAGTCCATATACTAAGTCTTCCAGCTATCCCAATAATGACCTTCATAGCAATTTTTTTCTAATCTAGGACAATACATTTCATTTGTTTACTGTCTCTTTTGTTCCCTTTAGTCCAGAAAGTTCCTCGGCCCTTCTTTTTCATTTGTAGTATCAGTGTTCTTGAAGAATACAAGCCAGTTGTTTTGTTGACTACTCCTCGTGTTGGATTTTTCTGATGTTTTCTTATGTTTACTTGCATTTGCGGGAAAGTGACACAGAAGTGATGTTATGTCCTTCTCAGTGCCTTGCATCAGGAGGGAGATGGTACAGCTTTGTCTCACTATTGGGGATACTGAATTTGATCACTAGGTTGAGGGTATCCTCCAGGTTATTCCACTGCATAAGTTATTAATTTCCCCTTGGAATTAGCAAATAATCTCTGGAGGAATTAGCTACCATTTTAATTTGTAGTTCAACAAACACTAATTGAGCACCCACCCTATCCACCACCATTTGAGGTATTAGGGATATCACAGAAAATAAAAGAGACAAAAACGTCTTCCTTCAGGATCCCAAAAAGGTGGAGAAATACTGGCTATGAACAGATAATAAGGTATTTAGTACGCCAGAAGACAGCCAAAGAGAATTTATGGAGGAACGTGTGTGCTTCTATTTCACGTAGGGTGGTCAGGAAGGGCTCCGTGAGTTGACATTAAAGACTTGAAGCCGTGAGGAATAGAACAGTGGAGAAGGGGAGAGCTTTCCAGACAGAAGGCCTAGCATATGCAAATGGCTGAGGTGCCTGGTATGTTTAAGAAATACCAAAGAGCCAACTTAGCTGGAGCAGAGTGATCTAAGCAAAGAGAAGAGTTTCAGGCTTCTTGGGATTCTTTACTAAGAAGAAAATTCCCTAAACTTCTAAAATGAAGAAAGAAGGGAGCAAGAGGAACTGCATTGGCCAGTATGATGTTGACATCAATAGCAGAGCTCATTTCAGCCTCAACTAGACTGGGGGGCATACGCAAGATCCTCAGGAGCCTCTCTAGCTTTTGCCTCCAATTGCTTCCTCCAGGTGGTGGCTCAGATGGCCATCCCAAGTCTCACGTCTCATGGTACTCATTTAGTCTTCCCAGGGAGAGAGAATGCTTTTCCCCCAGTACATTGAGGACAAGTCCAGAAAACAAGGCTCTGGACCTTGTCTGGTTCCAGTCTGATTCCTGAGTAAATCCCTAAAGGATAAGGCCTAGGGAAAAAGAAGTGGGAGAGTGGACTGACAAGGTCTGGATCACAAATCCACCTGGACAAACCCAATCCCACCCTAGGATACACTAATAGAAGGAGCTGGGGGTAGGAGGGCAATTCTCCAAAGGTCCTAATTCTAAAGAAAGTAAGAAGATGTAATGAGCAGGAAAAAAACAACAGATGTGCACTATTAGTGCATTTACATAATTGTACTTTGTCTCCATAAAGAAATAATAATGATCTTGACTTATAAAGCCCCTGAGAAATGATCATTTGACTGAAGGTTTTTTTTTTTTTTCGTTTTTTTGTTGTTGTTGTTGTTTTTGTTTTTGTGCTATTATATATTTTTTCAAGAACATTAGCTTGGATCCTTTAGTTCACAGTGTTGATATTGGAGGATTGAGATGAAATAAGCAAAACTAAGTATTAAGCACAGAGCTTCTCAGTGGGTTTTACATGACAAATATGAAGAACGCTTTGAAAGAGTAAAGGCAGTGGTTTTCACGTTCATTAAATCTGCTTTCACCCGAGCATAAATACCTAATTCTCCACTGAGATGCCAGGATATTGAGAACATAAAAGTCTGATAGCACCTAAAATGACAATTCTCCTTTATAACAGCATAATTTTATTAGAGCTATAAGCCGCCAAATCCAGTCCCCTAAAAATCAACTTACTTGAAAGCCAATGGACATTACTAAATGAAAAAAAAATTAGAAATGAGGAATCAGTGACATTTTATTATACCATTGGCCTTAACACTCATGTTAAACAATTTCACACAGAGGCTGAAGAACTAAATTAAAACATAAATTCTGTTTTAAGCTAAAAGAAGCAAGGGACTACAGTCAATTCCTAACCCATTCCAGGTTATTTGTAATGCTGAGCATAATTCAGCATTCTTTTCTAAGGAAAATTATATTCTCTTACTTTTTTAACAAATTTGACAATAATAGCAAACAAAACCATAATATTTCCCTAAGTTTTACTCTTAAAGGAAAGCATTCAAACTGGTAGATTAATACAGTTTTATTCATCTAAGTTTCATCCTGTCAGCATGTTACTGCTAGCATCGTGTTTCAGCTCAGGTAAGAATGGGTCAACAATAGAGGCTTCTACATTTTGAGGAAAGTTGAAGATCTTCACTCCTATGATCTACTCTAACCTCTCTGTTGCCTAAATGCAAACAGAGAAAATCAACTGAAATGCTTTTAGAATTAATAAGAGAGTTCAGTAATATGGCCATATATAAAATTTATCAAAAACAACTGTTTTCTTAACACACCAGCAATACCTCATAGAAAACCTATGCAAAAAAAAAAAGAAAGAAAGAAAGAAAAGAAAACAATGAAATAAAGATTCTTATTCACCACACAGATAATTAAATCTTCAGGTATAACATTCAAAACATTATAAAACCATTTTCAGCCATAAGGAAATAGATGTAAAAACAAACAAAAAGATAAACAGGACACTCAACAGCATTCCCTGTGGAGACGTAAATGTGTGCAGCCTTTATAGAGGGCCATTGGCATTATGTATTGTCTTACAAATATGTATACTATTTAACTCAAGAAATCCTGTGTAAAAATCTGTACTAAAGAAATTATTGGAAATGTAACAAGGGTGAAGTTTGTTTGTCCCAGTGTTATTTATAATAGCAAAACAAAACAAAAACTCTAAAATTTCAAGAATAGGGAATTTGGGTAAATAAATTGTCTCATTCATGTGGTGGAACCCAATGCAGCTATTGAAATTACAGTTTTCAAAATTATTTTTAAAAGCCTTAAAATAGCATTAAACAATGTACTGTTAAAGCAGAGTATATACTTGAGTATATATATACTCAAAAGCAATTTGAATGTACCAAATTGAAAAAGCAGAATATTCTCCACTTCATAAAATGTGTGCATGTAGTGGACATTTAACAATATCAAGGGATACCTTCCACGCCTATCAAATCACCATAATGTAAGGACTCCTTTATGTAATACCTGACTGAATAAGCTCTAAAAAGAATGGGACAAAGAAACACTTTCTTCATGTTCCAATAATACCAAACCAAATTCTGATGTTTGCCAGACTCAGTGGCTCATACCATAATCCCAGCACTTGGAGGCTGAGGTGTGCAGATTATCTCAGCTCAGGAGTTCAAGACCAGCCTGAGCAACATGGTGAAACCTCATCTCTACAAAAAATACAAAAGTTAACCAGGGTTGGTGACTCACACTTGTGATTCCAGTTGCTTGGGAGGCTGAGGCAGGAGGATCACTGGAGCCCAGAAGGCAGAGATTGCAGTGAGCTGAGATCACATCACTGTACTCCAGCCTGGGCAACAGAGTGACACTGTCTCAGGAAATAAAAAGAAAGAAAGAAAACCCTAACATCCCTCACCTGATGCTCTCTCCCGAGTGGAAGAACCTCACTTTCAGCTGGGCATTCTCTCTTCTCATCACTTTGGTTAAAATTTACCTCTCTGTGTGCTTTTGACAAACCCTGGATCTTCCAACTCAACTTATAACTTAATTTGTTTTCCAAACTTTGACAATTGCTTACTAAGTTCATTACATTTACCAATTTTTATATTGTCTGTTACTCTATTTCTTTATTATATGAGCTTATGTTTTTATTTAAATATTTTAGTCTCATCCATGAAATCATGGGTTTAATGTTCTAATTTTTTTCTAATATACATTAAAATGAATACCTATCAAGGGAAAAACATATCTAATAAGCTATTTCCTGCAATTACACCATTGTTATTGATTCCAATAGGAAACACATGGGAATGCCAGCTTAATGGATGCTGATAGGTGATCTGGATATAGTTTAACAGAGTCTATCAGGAGAGACAACATCTTAATCCAAATCTTCTATAGTACCAAGAACCACAGAAGGCTAGATAAGAGGGATCTTTTGGAAGTGACCCAAAGCTGACCATCCTTTTGCCTGACTGATCTAATCAAGTCAATTCTCATTCTAGATTAGGAACTCCTATGCTTCTTCTCTCCATATACAGACAGTAATAGCCATTTATTTAGATAATAAAACGTGCATTTCAAAGGACACAGATACACATTCCTTTTAAGGCCTTTTTTTTTTTTAAGAACAAGAGTGGGCAAAGTTTTATTGTAAAAAGCCAGAGAGTAAATATTTTTGAGTTCTTGGAGCATACTGTCTGTCACAACCACTCAGCTCTGTCATTATAGCTCAATAGTAGCCATAGTTAGATAAATTAATAAATAGAAAAGTGAATGAGCATGGCTGCATTCCAATAAAACTTGATCATGAACACTAAATTTTGAATATGATGTTATTTTGCATGTCAAGAAATATTATTCGTTTAATTTATTTCCAACTATCTGGAAGTATAAAAAGCATTCTTAGCTTGAGAGCCGTACAAAATCAGGCAGTGAGCCATAACTGGCTGGAGTTTGCCAAACCCTGTTTTAGACCACTAAGGTTGGCAATTTTATAGTTTATATATAAGCTGATGAAAGACAAAGATCCAAGTGTTTGCAATATTTTTCCCTACAGATTTCTTTGCATATACAAAATATTATATACTGAGGCAATGAAACCAAATCTTACCCCAAAACAATGTTTTTAAAGGGTTAAAAAAAAACTGTAATTGGTGTCATTTAATTATATACACATAATTATTAGCAAGTCCATTCCAAGGCTAATATAAGTGATTATACATTAATAGCAGAGCTTTTACTTTTCTACTTCTTCCCATTAAAACCCACTTTCATTTTACATGAGAATTTAGATATCTTCATCTAGGAACAAAGCAATTTACACATTTCATGCAATGATTATTCAGTAATTACTCTAAAGGAATTCCAGCTGAGTTCAAAGATCAAGGAAAAATATAAGTCAAAGTTCCCAACTGGTAGTTCTGGGGAGTGTATGCAACAGAACACAGGGGGATACTGGAAATCAGGCAAGAGAGTAAGTCACTGTGCTACTTTGCTGAGGCACAGTTCTTCATATAAAATGGGCATCACTTAACTCACAAAACTCTTATGAGAATAAAAGGAGAAAAGCCCTCTGTAAACAGGAAAATAACACAAAAATTAATGAACTCTAAAAGAGAAATTTTGTAGAGTCACAACAGAGAAATAACTTGATCATCTCCATTAAGTAATATAATAAGCAACCACACTTTGAAGAACATAGTCATCATTTCATGCTGTGCTTCTGGAAGCAACAAAAAGTCACTCTTAGAAATTGTATTGACTCATAGAGTTCACTGGAAAAAAAATTATAGAATAGCACATGAATTGAATCATAGCATTTTCATAAATATTATTTGTAATTCTGTAGTTGAAGTTCAAAGTTGTATGAGTTCAAACTTGAAATTAAGATTTAGAAACCTTCAGCTGTCTCCGAAATAATATCAGTGTAAATAACAGGTGATCTGTTTGTCAATTCTGTGTGTATATGTTTAAGTCATCTCAAAGAGCAGGTGCTCCATTTTTCCTTCTCTTGGGAAATGGGAAGTATCTATCATTAACTTTCCAACCAACAGCAGCTTTGTAGTCACACTGTGGGGCTAATCCAAAGGGTTTAAATGCACAGCAGTGTCTGGTAAGTCGCAGCAGGGCTGAGGTCAGGTTAAATGGCTTTAATTAAGAATAATAATAAAAAAGAAAGAATATTTGACACATAGGTCAATACTTTTCCTTCAAACCAATGTAGCCATGCTGGGGAAAAAATCATTGCATATTCATCAAAAAGAAGCAAAAAGTATGAGGACTCAGAAAGGATATTAATTAAACAGAAGAAATGTAATTAAATAGAAGAAAAATGTGGTAAATAAGACATGCTTACTTTTATCCAATTCTTATTTTATCTTCTGAATCAATTGATTGAGTAATAGTTGGAAGAATTTCACTTAATTGCTGGCCAAATGTCAACTGGTATTGCTCATTTGTATCACCAGACATATGTAAACAGATTCATATTTGCTCAGTAATGACTACTTACATGAACTTCCAAAAATAATGCACTTTCGGAGCAAAGCTTACTACCTAGTCTGAAAAACAATGGGACCCTGAATTAGATTTGCATGTGAATCCTAGTACTGTTATTTATTAGTAGTAATGAATTGTTATTTCTAGCAGCCTAGAATGTTCATAGTGGTGACATCAAAGTGAGAGACAAGCCTGAGGCTGAATTCTACTCTGCTGTCTACTTGTGTGTGACCTACTACAAATTGCTTAAAGTTTCTCAACTTCAGTTTCTTCATCTAGGAAATGAACATACTGTGATGCCTACTTCTGTGAATTGCTTTGATGAGTAAACAGGATATTGTATATAAGGTATTTAGCACTGTGATGGTAAACACAGACTTCTCAATAAATAGTAGCTCTTATTACTATTTTATAACTATTTTGCTCTTCTGAATTTTAGCTTACAACTTCCCCACCACAGTCTTATCAGAATCATGTAAGCTAGAGAATAAAAATGCACTTTTATATTACAAAGAACCAAATACAATATCTTATTGTCAATTAGCAAGCTTCAGGTCAACTAAAGTACTGTGAATTTTTTATATTCTTTCTAGATAATTCAGTGGATATGCCATTAAAATTTTTCATGACAATTACTATGTAAACAACATTGTAAGGAGTTGGCCAATTAAACGAGAAAAATAAAATCACCATTTCTAGGCAGAAATCACTAAGTATGTTCAAAGTGTGCTCCAGCAACAAGAATGAGCTTTCAAATTATTGATATATTTTTTTAAAAGCTATACATTATTTAGAATGAATTAATCACTTAAACATAATTCACAAGATACTAAGAAGTTTGAGAAATATTGCTCTAATCAAGTAATTTGCTATCTATTGCACTTAATAATTCATTTTATGTTAGTTTAGATTAGAGTTGGAACTCTTGACTGCAAAGTATAGTCTTAGAGAAATTTGTTCTTCAGCTCAGAGAACCCAGAATCCAATACCTACTGAGATCAGGCAGGTAACATCAATGAGTACAGAGGATGGTGGGAACTTGAAGAGCCAACACCCTTCCAAAGAGGACAACCTCTAATGAGCACACGCTGATAGTCACCATGTGCAAAGGAGGCCCCTGTGCTGCCATGTGGAAACATTTCAGCAGAACCCAGAATTCATAAGTCTTGCGTAAAACTTCCTGATGTTGAAATAATGATAAATAATTCAAAAAGATTTTAAACATTGTTCAAATCAAGCAAATTATATCTAAAGCCTAGGTTCAACTACTGAAATATTTTTCTCAAGCCCAATCCATAGTGTATGTCTATCATGCTTTTTCCAAAATAAAATGTATTAATCATAACGATAAGCTAATGAGCCAAAAGAGAGCTGACGAAAAGAAATTTTCATGATAAATAAGTCTTATAGACTATGGAGTTAATTTATATAATCTAAAGAAGTAACCCAAAGGTCTGTGATCTTGATAATAAACCATCCCAAGAAGATGGAGGGAAGAGCACCAAAGCAAGAAGGGTATCAGTCCTCACCTTCATTTCTCTACTATTTCACATGACAGTTATTTACCTCCCATGTGCTGTGCATTTATTATAAGGCCTGAAGGTCAAAAAAAAAAAGAAGAAAAATGCTACACCCTATATCTATCTAGTGAATTTGTGAAAAATAAAATAAAATCCAAACTCTTGACCAAAAACAAGATAGACATCTAGTTCAGTAGGGGAAAATCCCAGAGTCCAGGCCAGATCTGGGACACTTAGCAGTGGAGAACGTAGTAGAAGAGGACACTAGATCCCCCATTCCTTTGCAGAGCCTGGACTAATCTTTGTCACGGGACCTGAGTTGTGAATGAGAGTTTCCAGGACTCTCCGCCATCAAGGGCCCACTGTGTTGCCAACCTATGTCAAGTTGGGTTCCATTCATGCAGCTTCCATTTAAAACCATGTGTTGAGGGCTGGTGAATGTGGCACACCTATCA
The DNA here is from genome assembly GCA_963574635.1 of Cheracebus regulus. Classification (NCBI taxonomy): domain Eukaryota; kingdom Metazoa; phylum Chordata; class Mammalia; order Primates; family Pitheciidae; genus Cheracebus; species Cheracebus regulus. The sequence continues at coordinate 77,397 of CAUYQU010013654.1, read as the reverse complement.
GCAGGATCTACCACCCCACATTCAGTGAAAGGGAACAAGTCAAGCATGATACCCCTATGAAGGAATTCAAAGAATCCATGCCAAGAGCACCACTGGCCCAAGGGTTATATCATATTTTATTTCTTTACCTTTCACACAAGTTGGGTACTGTACCAGTGTCAGGTCCACAAGGAGCATGCCTTCAGGGAGCAGACTGTTGACATGAAGTAAAAAGAGCATACAAACTAATTATAGTATATAGTGACTAAGGATATAACACCTGAACATTCATGTATGGAGCTCACTGCACTAGCAGAAAATCCATGAGAGTGAAGCAACCTTTAGTAAAGAAACCCGTCGCTGGCACCATCTAATAACCAGCTTGATTAAGACATTCTCAGAGAAAGCACACCATTTCAGCAGCTACAGAATGTATGATGTATCTTTTATAGTTTCACTTTTAGGACAAGACATTATCTTCAGACCACTTTTGCAGTGGGGAAAGGGAGATGAACTACCATATACAGTTTGGGGACTGGCAGAGGGAGCTATGACTCTATTTTTATACTTAGTGACCACTTTTATAGTCGTATAGAGACATTTTAAAGGAAATTTCACTTCTATCTGCTCACGGAGAGGAGCCTAAAACAAATGACCTAGGTCTGTTTTCCATCTCCTCTGGCAAGAGCAATTTCTTTGAAAGACTACTCTCTGGAAAATGCAAAGTTCAGCTTAGCTCCTCTGTGGCTGCACTACTTTCCAGGAAAAGCTTTCATGGGCCATGAACTCAGGCAGCAGCACGTGACAGCACAAGTGAAAAATGAAAGGGAAAGGCTTTTGTCACACTTGCCTTCTCTACAAGTTAACTATCTGGAGTCACCCATAACTTCTCACCCAGAGCACAGCCAGCAACCCCCTACCTTTGCATGAATGATAAAAAGGCGGGTGTTGAACAATGAGAACACATGGACACAGGGAGGGGAGCACTATACGCTGGGGTGTGTTGGGGGGAAATAGGGGAGGGACAGTGGGGGGTGGGGAGTTGGGGGGAGATAGCATGAGGAGAAATGCCAGATATAGGTGAAGGGGAGGAAGGCAACAAATTACACTGCCATGTGTGTACCTATGTAACAATATTGCATGTTCTTCACATGTACCCCAAAACCTAAAATGCAATTTTAAAAAAATGGAATATTTAATGAAAATCTCTTTATATTTTTCCATTGATTATTTCTGATAAAACACAAGTAGTAGGTTTCTGTACAGTTGTTAAGTTAGTTTTTTCTCTGACATTCTTCCTCATCCTCTCTTGCTCTCAATTTAAATGTAACTTTTTCTCTTTTCCCAAAGTGCCTGTATCAAAGTGTCTTCTTAATGTGTCTTCCTATGTGAGCAATGAGTATAGTTAATATTGTGTTTTATGGCACTAAAATTGACACAGTTTAGTAGGAAAAAACAAATTGTTTGAGGTAATTAGAAGTAAATAGCATAACTAATTTGTTCCACCTTCATAACATATTAAAAATATATCTCTTCCATGGATAAGTTACTCTAATTTTAGATAGTTATAAACATCAGTTATTCAGTTGGTGCAAAAATAATTCCAGTTTTCTCATTAAAAGTACTGGCGGAAACCACAATTACTTTTGAGCCAACCTAATAAATATTGAGTTTCTGATAAATAGAACATTTAAAAAGTGAAATGAATGGTGACTATTCTAATATCCCCATTCGCCTCTATGTCATTTATGCACTTCAAAGATTTTAGCCACTTCTTAAAAAGTTGAATTAAAACCTTAAACCAGCTTCAGAATAATAGTCGAAAAAGTGCATTTGAAAGAGATTAATAAAGAATTTATTACTTTGAGGCTAATTTGTTTTTAATTATAGCTATAGATATTCAATCCATTGGTCCTTCATATGAAGCAGCCTTTTGGTGAAAATGAAAATGACTAGACTTGATAACTTACAAACTTTAGATTAGGAAGATTTATTACAATTCAAGGAAATAATTTCAGTAAAATGCAGAAATAAAAAAGGAATTATTTTATCAAAGCAGGAGTATGAAAAGGATTGTTTGGTTGTATGTGATAAATTAGGTTGAAAATAATTTGTCCTCTAATTTCAGATAAAATTTTTTGGCTTTGTTAAGCAAAATTATTTTAAAGAAACAAAATATTTAAATGGAAGAGAGAAGTAATATCTGAACAGAGAACGCAAAATATCACTGAATATCAATGAATTTCTTTTATGTGCAAGACACTGATGCATTTTGTGTAAACAGAAAAAATCTATCAAGTACTGAACACTTTTACCTGTAGTATTTCATTTAAGCCATGTAAAAACCTCTATGAACTATAGCAGTATATATTTATTGGTGCTCACAAGCAAGAAAACTAGGACTCTGATTCTTTTCAAATTGACCCAGTCCTTTGCTAATGAAGTTGTGTTTTAGTACTACATCATTGCATTACACCAGGGTGTCTCTTCTTCTGAGTACTAGCCTTTCATGTAATAACATTATCCCTCGGTTTTTAAGCAGTCATTTGCTGTTGATTTACAGAAGTATGCCTTTGTTACTCACTTACTGTTATACTATATTTTGTTGTTGTTGTTGTTGTTGTTGTTTGTTTGTTGCCTGGATTGAATTTACTAAGGGAGAGAGAAAAGGCTAAGTCCAAAAGAGGGCAAGTGACTTGATAAAATGCAGAGCTAGTATCTTTTATGACAAAGTGTTTATAATATCTACAAATGGTTTAGCAAAATAAATAATGTGATGAAAAATGCTTTCGTGATCATGGGTTACTATTTACAAGTTAAATGATGTGAAGGCTGAGATTTGCTTTAAAGTATTTTAGGGAAAAAAAGTGGTAAAGGAGATAGATGGAATGAAACTAGAGGAATATGGTAACTGTAGCTATTGAAACTGGGTTATGGGTATGTGGACATTCAGTAGACTACACTCTCTACTTCTGTGTGTGTTCGTAATTTTTCATAATGCAAAAGTGATTTTCAAGTGCCATCATGAATCAAATTCTTTTTACTATAATCAGAGGCAATATTATTTGCTGTCTTCAAGTTTCAAATTGTTAAAAAATGTAAGTTCCTGTACTTATAACGCACAATCATTTCTATCATGAATTTTTATCTTGCTCACAGTTTACAATGACCTTACTTTCAAAACCTTCATATTAAAATGAAAAATATCAAGTGAGAGAAATGAGGAGGAAAGGAAATACAGTAAATCTTAAGAACAACAACAAATCTCATTCATCCAACCATCCAAGGATTTGCTTTTGAATGTCATTTAATTTTCATGCTGCTGAGCAAGTTCATAAGAGAAATGACACTGAAAGGCCAGAGAACTAGAACTGTCACTATTGTATTAAAGTAAAATATCCTTTAGTTCCTAGGCTGTTTCTCAATTTTCCAAACTTAATGTCACAGAATATCCAGCAAACCAATGTATTTTAAATCCAGGATTTTACTGTATCTAAGCAAAAAGGAAAAGAAAAAAAAAATGCAACTTCCCATTGCTTTTCTTTAGTTAAAAACAAGTAAAAAAAGAAAGAAAGAAAGAAAAAGAAACAAAAAGTGAAAAACTAAACCAAATACTACTAATTCCATTAATCAGACTTGACATTATACTCTCCTGGTAATGCCCTCTATTGATGCCAAAAGCGCTTTCTTTTGACCATTTTTCCGCAGCCTTTATAAAAAAAAAATGGTGCTTGAGATCTAGTTAGAAATGTTAATGTTGACACAATAAAAGAAATAGAAGCTGTTCAAAATTGGCCAAAGAAATTAGCTGAGACACGAGCACCACTTGACCCCAGGGGGCAGAGGTTGTAGTGAGCCCAGATTGCACCACGTCACTACAGCCTGGGCAACAGAGCGAGACCATGTAAAATAGTAATAATAAATTATTAATTTTTAACTTGACCAAAGAATTGAAATTCACACTCAAGAACCTCCATCATCATACTTCCCTCTCACTATGCATGTAAACAGAATGCAAAATAACCAATGAAAATCTTTATCCAAACCCACTATAGTCATTCTCCTGAAATCACTGTGCCAACCACACATGCTAAAATCTTGAACATTAATAACCTGAACTGCAAGACAAAATTAAACAGTCATCAAAATGTCTTCTAAGTGATATTTGGGATGGCATTTGTTTGCATATCCTACCTGTCAAGGCTAAGGAGTTTTATGAGCTGCCTTTAAAAGACAATTAACTGGGCACAGCAGGGCTAAGAAGAAAGCAGGGAACATAGAGCAACAATCAATATGAATGAAAATCTCAAGACATTTTTGTATCTGTATGCTTTCAATTTTGAGTTTATAATTCTACTTTTTCTGAATATTTGAGAAAATACAATGATTTACTTAAATACTTAACAATTAAACCCATAAGCCTATTAAAGTAAGACTTTATTGCAAAAGTAAGTTAAGATATTAAGCTAAGATACCAATTTCTTTTCTATAGTGGGGAAAGTTATAGAAGAGAAGTCCTCAAGAATGTTATTTTTAAAGTTATAACATATAACCCAAGAATAAACATAATTGGCACATAAAATCATACTCAGAAAATAGAACTTAAATGAATAAACTCAATCTTGGATGGACTAAACACATGAGAAATGTGGTGCAGAATGTTACATTCTTCTATAAGTTTCCTCTATGGAAAGTTGATATATAAAGGGAAATATAACTTTCAAATGAACCAGTTAAAAATTAGTTGTTTTCCAATGGTATGCTGAAACTAGCTCATAATCACTCACCAAGGAAAACTTTTAAATTTTAAGGAATTTTGTGAGGCAATTGTTAAATGTATTTATTATCAAAAATTAAATTATAGAGTGAGCAAGGTGGCTCATGCCTGTAATCTCAACACTGTGGGAGGCCAGGGAGGTCAGATTGCTTGAGGCCAGGAGTTTGAGACCTGCCTGGGCAACACGGTAAAACCTGGTCTTTACTAAAATTATAAAAATTAGCTGGGCTTGGTGGCACACGCCTGTAATACCAGCTACTTGGGAGACTGAGGCAGGAGAATCACCTGAACAGGAGATGGAGGTTACTGTGAGCTGACATAGTGCCACATCACTCTAGCCTGAACAATAGAGCGAGACCCTGTCTAAATATACTTATAATTAAATAAATCTTATTAATGTGAAATATAATAAATACTCAAAAGTTATTGCTTCTAATTGATTTTGTTGCATTTTACTGTTATCTATGACCTTGAAATACTTTACATCTATTGTATTGTATGGTGGGAATATCATAAGGGTGTGCCACTTTACACCTCTTTCCAATTCCATGTTCAATAACATCACGTTGGTGGTTGGATTAGAAAATGATGGAATTATTTACACAATGAAAATCAACAAATTTATAGCATTTGTAACACTACACATTATGCTGTTTTTTCTTGGAGAGTTAGTTTTTAAACATTTGTCAACACACTAGTGCATACTGAATTTATAAGAATAAGATAAATAACAGTATACACAAAGAAACTTTTATACATAAATGGTAAGAAAAAATATCTATGCTCTATTACATTGCCTTTATAAATTCTTATTTGTTTGACACCTCAATTAAGTGGGAGACTCTTTTATTTCATCACAGATCTATATAGTAATCTAGTTCATTTGTTTTCTCTGACTTGGAACAGTCCTAAACAATATATCACATACAGAAAAAAAGAAACTGTTATTTTATTAGTTGTTTAGAAAAAATAATTGCACAATTCCAGGTAGCAAATCATTTCTCCGTACATTTACTTCAAAAAAATCTCTATGTCTAACATTTAAACTAAAGGTGGGTAAAATTAATTAGCAGATGAAAAATAATCTGTTCACAAAATAAATGATTATTTATTTTGTTCATCCTCAGTAAAGAATTTACCTATCTGCAAAGTAGAAGTTACTAGTTTCCCATTGCCAGTTATTAAAATGAAAATGTGTTTGAATTTGGAAGTTTATTGTTAGAAACCCAATTTAAATAATCTGTGTTCTACATGCACTCAAAAACATTGAGTATATGAAAACAGTACAAAATAATAAAAAGTCAGAAGTGTTTGGCAGAGAGGAAAACACTATTACTGGGAGATGATTTCATAGAATAAGAGGAATTTAAGCTAAACTTTTGTAGCAAGAGTGGAATAGAAGGAAAAGGAGTAACCACATCACCCAGCACTCATAAACACATTTGCTATGATTGCCAAGTGAGTAGTTATATTCTAACTATTCATAAGCCCAGAGCTACTACTATTGTTACAATAGAAATTCTTTCTGCCCTGAAAACAGGCTGTTTTTGGTGGAGGTCTTGGGAAGCAGCTCTCGTTGATTGGAGTCAATAACTTGTCATGTTAAATTGCCAGAATTTTGCAGTACTAAAATAAATGCGTAAGTGGAATTTACTTTTTTCAAAACAAAAAACTAGGCTGGATAATAAGGAGATATTAATAATAAGGAGATACCATTGTGGGTAGTCTTAAATATAAGTTTAAGATAATATGGAGTATTTATGCTTCACTTCCCCATTCCTTCAACATGCTTCCTACAATTCTCTTCCTTCCCCATTCCCCCACCCCATATAACTCCCTTCCACTCAATTCCTTGTTTTAAGGTCAGCTTTTGGAAAAATCGAAAATAATAAAGAGTCATTGTAGATGTCCAAGATTGGGAATGGTATGACAAAAATAAGTAATGCATGTATGATTGACTACATCTCAGATAAGTGTTTTCATGTTATATAAATACAAATTTTGGATTGGCATAAAAGAAAACTATGTCAAGTATGCAAATATAGGATTGTGAAAACAGCTCAGTTCAATGAAATTTTTATGGTATCTACCATATGCACTTCAGACAGCATGATTGACCAAAACTGATCGAACTGTCCACACCCATAAAGTACTCAGTCGCCTTGCACAACATTCTCAATAGAGGCTAGTAAACTGTTACAGCAAAATAGGAAGTTAGATTCTCAAAAGGTGATCAAATAATTTTATTACTAGAATCTTAAATGTTAGGCTGAATATTTCCTGACTGGAATACTGAATAAATTAACATTTTCCATATCATTTATTTGGAAGCCAATTTTAGTAAATTCAGGCTCATTCCTCTGAAACAAAGTAGAAAAATATTTTCCACTGAAATGCACAACAATTCATTTAACTATATTTGCCATTACTATAAACATACCAGGCAGTTATCCAATGTACTTTCATTTGACAATGGCAGTGGCACCGTTTTCCTGCTCCCTGTCCAAAAGACTGCCCTGTTCTTGGTTCAAAACTCAAGGTTCTTTAGGGTTTTTCTTATATGATCAAAACTCATGAAAGCCTTTGGAACTCAACCGGCTTATCTACTGATGGATCTTATAGACTGACCCTCCTACCCTCACAGTCATACCTGCCTCTTGCCAACGCAAGCTTAATATGCCTGTTTAAGGATCCATCAGCATCCCAGTCCTACTTCAGTCTGAAATTACACATTTTGGAAGCTTATTAAAATAAAAGAGACTACAGAATGACTTTCCCGTGTAGCTGTTTTGATCAGAGCAGGTGGAGGTCACTAGGACAGAAGGGAATGCAACAAAGCAGACATAGAATGCCAATGAACTTTACATTAGTCAGATCTCATGCTCAGCTTGTGAATTTATCCAACAGCAAATTTCCCAGAAGCTAAAGTTACATAATGTACTCTCTAGAGCAAGTTGATTTTTTAAATTTTAGTTATTTCCCATTCTGATATAAAATCACCATCAAGCACACTTTAAAGTAAATATACATGAAAGGAATATTGCAAAAGCTAAATAGTCCACATATGATAAAAGTAAATCTGCTTCATTTTTATAAAAAGAAAGGCATTATCTTTTTTATTAGTTGTGAAGAAAAGTAGGCATCTCAAGGCAGTTACTGTCTCTGTGGGAGTGTCTTGGGTACCTCAGTGGGAGTACAAAGCTATGCTATACACTAGACAACCCCACCACACAATGCCCAGCCTCCCACATGTGACAAAATTTGGTCCATTAATAGAGGTTAATTTCTGGAAATGATGCCAGGAATGTTATGTTGGAATGGAATAAAAACAATACAATTTTATGCCTAATCTCTAATCAAAACTATAATGCAATTCAATGAGATTCACTGAAGTTCATTTCTTAAATCAAATATCAGAAACTATAGTAAATTTTAAATAGAAACAAACAAAGATGTACACACGTCCTTTTATACAAGCTAATTTTATCTTGTTGCTCTAGCACTGCATATAAGCAACTGCTGTTATCTTTGATTTGGAGAGTAAATGAAAGCTAAAATACCTGCTATGTGGCCAACTTTAATTCATACATGTCCAATCTTTCTGATTTAATTCTTTAGGTCTTACAGACTATTTTTATCAATTCAAAAAAAATTAAATGCTTATTAAAAGGAATGCATCCTCCTACCCTTGGATATCCTTGACACATTAGATAGCAGCTAATTTCTGTGGGTTTAGTACATTGAATAAATATCATATAGCAGTGACAGCATCAAGAATGAAGTTTCTGGAGAAAGGCACTATTTTGCCAAGAGCCAGCTGTCTCACTAGATTATCTATAAGCTATTATTTAGCCTATTAGATAAATAATTGATACTTTCTGAAAGGAGTTCTGACTGAATAGATCATATATTTCCTCTATCATTTTAATTTAATTGATGCTATTTCACATAAAATTAAATTAGCAGCATAGTTGTAGGCCTTGGAAGCCATGTGGCCTAACTACCTTACCATGTACATGAAGAAATTGCATCTCACAGTGGTTGGCTTATCAAAAGTCAAGCAGGTTATCTGCTGGCAACACTACAGCTGGAACTCTGGTGGCCTAAGTCCTACTCTCTTTCCACTTCTTCTCAAACCAAAGGCATCTTGTCTTTGGGAAAGGATATCATACTTTTATATTAAAACAAACATAGAACTAGGATAGAGTAAGTTTTTTCACTACATAGTTTGTAATGAGTTCTTCCTGATATGGGCTATCCTTAACCCTCCAGTGATTGTATGATTACCATCGGATAAGGGGAACTTTAGCAAAATCTTTGAGAAATATTGCTTTATAGAATTGTGATCTCTTGCCAGTCTCATTTTTTCATTTCCACCTATGTCAGGTGAATCATTAGGTCTCAGCTTTACAAACAAAATATATATTTTTTTAATAAGCATTACCTTGTCTCAAAATGAATATTTCCATACAAATTTATAAATAAAACAACATAGTTCAATTATTTGTAGTCTGGGGAATGTTAATTTATTTTTTTCACCCAAAGTCATTCTCTAGATTAGTTAAAGAGCATCTTTGAACAATAACCATGCAGAAACAAACAGGAAAGCTTTACAGCATACAGGCAATGAATGCAATTAAGTGACCTAACATTCTCATATGCTGGAGGGATCTAAATTGGTATGACATTTTCCACAGATAAATCTGATCCCTTATATTTAAAAATCCTAAAGTGAACATATGTTTGACTCAATAATTTGCTTTCTCAGAAGTTATCTGAAGAAATGGCCACAAATATATACAAAGCTTAACTACAAAATGGTGAACGCTTGCTTCCTCAAGCAACCTACCTACTCATTCAGTTGGATGTTTGCATACTCTCTTCTCTTATGTTTAGAACATCGCTCCCCTCTCTTTGCTTGGTTATCATCGATTTTACTTTCTATCTGTACTGGTCAGTGTAGGCTAGGTTATGCTGTAGAAACAAGCAATTCTTAAACTTCAGTGGTTTTACATAAATAAATGGTATTGTCCTCTTTCATAGCATCATCCACAGGGACTGCAATCCTCAGATTCAGATTAACAGAGGTTTTGCCATTTTGCAGTAACATCATCTGGAACATGTTACCTTCGTAGTCACCACTGCAGGTAAAGAGAAATGAGAGAATTGTGCATTGGCTTTTTATGCCCTCAGCACAAAAGTGGTCCAGATTATAGCCAATCTCATTTCTTTGGCCTGAGTTAGTCATGTGTATCCACCAAAATGCTCAGAAATAAATAGGAAGGGGAGATGAAGAATATGAAATGATTGGCAAGAACTACCATCTTTGCCACAGGTTCTTAGAATAAATGACTCCAGAAGGTTTCTTTTTTTTTTCTGATACATCTTAAATTGGAATATGAGTAGCTGCTATGCCTTCTTGGAACACCCTATACTTTCTGTTATGGTACTTATGATAACATGTTTCCCTAAGCTTTTTCTAGTCTCTAACTCTCATGTCATCTTTCATGAAAGAAAGAATGTTGTCATTTATTTTTAGTATTTTATATGAGGCTGAAGGATAGACACATGTAAATATTCAGTATATAGTTGAATGACTAAATAAATTTTAAATAAGTAAATCACTGTTAATTTTCTTGAGTAAAATTAGCCTAAACGAATAGCAATATAGTATTAGTTAAATGAAGTCCAGCAAAGACAAATGATAGAATATTATACATGCATTAAAATGCTGCTACTGAAAAATACTTAACAACGTAGAAATCATTTTCTAATATGCCAAGATAAAAATCAGTTTACCAAGTAGGAAATTCCTTTTTTTTTCTTGGTAAATTATATATGTGGCTAGAAAGATAACCATTAAATGTTATAATAATTATTTCTGTAAAACAATAAAAAATATTGTTTTACTTTCTTCTTGGCATTCTTCTGTACCTCAAATCTTTTAAAAATAATAACCAGATAGTTCAATAAAAATTAATACTTTCTATAAAATAACAAGTCCTATTACATAACTAATCTATGACACTTAGAGAAAATGGCATCTGCCTATGTCTATCATATTTGGTTTATTTGTATAATCTCGAAAAACAGCAATGATGTTTAGCAATTTTACATCTTAGAAAGTGATTTTATACTCTGGATTATTATTGGAGATTTCTGGAAACAAATTCAATCAATACCATTTATTAGCAACTTGTTTTCTGGGAAATCAATGCATCTCTCTGATAGTCAGTAAAAATAGAAATAAAGATTTAATAAGGGTTAAAGACAAAAACAGAAACTGATATAAAGAAAAGAGTTAGCAATATTTTTTATATTTTTCCTTCTTTTGAAAGAAATAGATCTATTAATACTGGAAATGAAGGAAAAGCAAAATTATAAAATTAAACCACCTTGGAATTCTCAAGGCAGTTAATTTGAAGTGAAGTAAGGATGAAGACAAAAGTAGAGGGAAAACTAATTGACAATTGATAATATTTCAAAATATTGATAATGTTGCAAAAATAATTGAAATATTGAGAATATTTTACAGACTTGGAGGCCAAATAGAACACACAATGAATGTGTTTCTATAGAACATAAAATGACCCCAATCCAAGATGCAGTTGTGATTGGGAATTTCATGTCCCGAGCCATCTGCTGGGAGCCTAACACTGCTTAATGCCAAGAATCTGATTAATAGTTAATGAATTTAATACTTGGCCTGATACAAATAGCTTTCCACAGTGTTGGAATGGTTGAAATATAAATGTGGATTTGTCAAGGAAGCTACTTAAATCAACCTCTTCCAAACAGGGTACCGGTGTTATTTAAATGGAAAAGATGTCAATATGAATATAATTTCTCTTAATTTTTTCTTTATTGATGGATTTCTTAGAGAAAGGTGCCTGTCAAATACACATAAATTGTGCATGTATAAAAACATAAAAATAAATTTAATCATATTTTTATAAATAGTTTTCTAATAAAGGTAGCAATGGGGAAAATATATTGGAATTATCCTAAAATAGTCTGTCAGAAAACAAACATCTTATATAAATGACCATTTGTTCATTCATTTTATAAGAATATATGGATAACCTAATGCAAATAATACTAAAACATCTTATTTCCCTTTTAAAAGGACCTTAGATAGTTTTAGGTCTGCCATAAAAATTGGCCTTAATATACTTTACTAAAAGCTAACCTTTTACAAAATAGAGAGTACTTTTAAATAATACATCAAACTGAACAGTTCAAGGAAAAGTTTTATGGATCTTCAGATTTTCATCCTGCTTGGGCACTGATTTCATAAGTAGAAAATATCTATAGAGTCAGAAATATGTTCAACTAGAAAACCTCCTTCTGATTGACAGATATGGATTTTTATTTGATTGTATTAGGCCTGCTTTGTGAAATCTGCATTCAAAGTGCCATCCAAGGTATTTGAAAACACCAGGATATGAGTCAGGCCAGGGATCAATTTGTGACTAGAATACTGGCCTCAGTTTTTTTTTTTTTTAATTGTAAATTGAGAAGGCAACTTCAAACCACTTACCAAAGACAATTTTGTATATTGACACCAAACATTTTAAGATTCCTTAAGAAATTGCTCTCAACTTCAGTTCACAAAGGAAATTCATGAAGAAAGGAAGAAAGAGGAAAGCACACCTTACACCTGTTGCCTGAATCTCACCCGAGAAAGTAACTGAAGCTTCCATGTGCCTGTGTGCGTACACATGTGGGATGGAGGTGGAGAAGGCAGACAGCACAATGGCTCCCAAGTTTCTCAAAATTTTGTGGTCTCAGGATCTTTTCATTGTAAATATTTTGAGATCCTTCTACAAAGAGATTTTGTTTAAGTGGGTTATATTTATGAATATTGACCATATTTGATGTTGAAGTCAGAAATTTTTATTTAAAATTACAGTAATAAACCCATTATTAATGAATATGAATTACATATTTTATCAAACATAATTATAGTTTCCAAAAAAGGAGAACTTTGAAAATATCTTTAGACTGGGACAGCAGAAAAAAGTTAGATTATCACACCTGCTTTTGCATTCAATATATTGCTACATTTGTTTTGGTTTAAATATATTAAGAAACTTCTGTTTCAAAAAAACAAAATTGAAAAAAGGAGGGCTATTTTAATAGCCTTTACAGGGAATTCTGGATATTACGTTTTGATGGTATATGAAAATTTTATAAGCAGTAACTTCATAAACTTTTTGCAATGTAGAATCTGCACTGAGGTCAACAAACCTTCATATTCTGTTATAGTAAGATCTATTGATGTATCTTGCATTTGAATGAATCTTTCATCCATGTGTGATTTTGTAGCATACCCATTCTTTATTTGGAATATACTGCTTTAGTGAAGTATGCAGACCTTTCAAATATTTATACATTTTATTACACAATATTGTTTTTAAAGTCATTTGTTGATATCACCACCAATGACTAGAAATGTCAGTGTGGGGAAACTGTTAAGTGCACAATGGCAGGGACAAATTTTCCAAAATTCCAATTTTCATTGAAGGCTCAGATTTTGCCACAGCAAATACAGTCAGTTTAATTTGAAGTGACAGACTCAATTGATTCATTTAAAAAACAAGCCTGGTAAATATTTAAGTATGATAAGTATTAATATAGTTTGTCAGACTTTCTTTCAAGTAAAAGTGATGTTTTATGAGAAAAAAGCAGCAACTAAGCACCTAGCTTTTTGAATTCCCAACTCAAGCAATCACACATGCTTTTCTCTGAAACCACTATCTTACTTCCTCATGCAGTAGAAAGGCTTTATGCATAATTCCCATTTTGTTACACAGAATATTAAAAAGACATGTACTAAAGGATTGATTTAATAAAATTAAAACTTGCATCTACTTCAGCAAAGACATAGTTAAGAGAAACTAGCATGTTTAAAAAAAATAGAATGTTTTTGACTTAAGAGCATGATGACAACTAGTACACTGTGTAGCCACTGTCATGATTTATGCCAGGATGCCAGCAGGTTCATGCATCATTGCCTTTTATACTATTGTACAAATGTCAATACAGTGAAGAGGGCAAATCATGTTTTATTACTATTATGAAAATACTTTTTATGTTGTGGACTCTCTGCAAACATTTTGGGGATTTCTAGGGGTCACACTAGAAATCTAGGGGATTCCCTTTGAGAATCACGCTTTAGAGCTCTGGTTCTTCACAAAGCTGCCCATGAGCATAACCTGGTAAAAATTTAAAAATAACAGCTTTCTGGGCCCACTCTTAAATTAATATAATCAGTCTTTGGTGTGGAGCCCTGACGTGGGTATTTCTTTTTTAATTTTTGTGGGTACAAAGTTGATGGACATATTTATGGGGTGCACGAGATATTTTGATACAAAATGCAATGCATAATAACCACATCATGAAAAATAAGGTATCATCCCCTCAAGCATTTATCTGTTACAGACGATCCAATTATACTTCTTTAATTTTTTTTCAAAGCACAATTAAATTATTTTGACCATAGTCACCCTGTTGTGCTACCAAATACTAAGTATTATTCATTTTTTCAAACTGTATTTTTGTACCTATTAACCATTCCCACCTCTGCCTCATTCTACACAACCCTTCCCCGCCTCCAGTAACCCTCCTTCTACTCTCCATATCCATGAGTTTAATTGTTTTGATTTTTAGATCCCACAAATAAGGGAGAACATATGATGTTTGTCCTTCTGTTTCTGGTTTATTTCACTTACAATAATGATTCCAGTTCCATTCATGTTGTTGCAAATGATGAAATCTCATTCTTTTTTATGGATGAATAGTAATCCACAGTGTATATGTATCACATTTCCTATACCCCTTCATCTGTTGATGGACGCTTAGGTATGTTTTAAATTACGTAATTTTAATGTGTAGCCAGCATGAGAACAACTAATTTAGGGGCCAGCAAAAAGGGGTTGGTAGGGAGAATATTTCTTGATAACTAAACTACAGTATAGTAGACCCTATCCTATCATGGTTAGGCTCTTGGAAACGGCAACTTTAAGCAAATCAATGTATAATAAAAGCACTTTTACCATAGGCTAATTGATATAGACAAGAGTTAAGTTCCTAAAGTTTATTTCTGATTACCAAAATATAATCAAACTTCTAAGTAAAGGCCAAAAACATTTGTAATGTTAAACTTTGAAGTAAATGTGAGATAGCCATACATTTATGAAAAATTCATAAAAACAAGAAAGACAAGAATACCAAAATTTAGCAATGCTCATTACTTATATATTAAATTGCCTAGTATTTGCATATAATCTATGTATATCCTGCGGCATATTAATACAATGTAATTGCTAAGTAAATAGTTGTTATACTGTGTTGTTTTTTGTGCCATTATTTATTGTTGAATTATTTTTAATATTTTCTCTGAATATATTTGATCCTTGGTTGATTGAACCATCTGTAACCAGGCATATGGAAGGCCGATTGTAAGGTGTAAACAGTCATACGAGACCCTCAGGGTCCACCCAAGATAACTATTATTGTTGTTTCAATGCTTTTATTTACAAATGTATGTAGGTTTTTAAATGTCATACAGAATGTCTTACCTTATTTCACTTCCTAAGTCATCAGTATCAACCTCTGTAAAACAAGATATTAAACTAGACAAACATAAAAGTCATCAAATAGCCTATAAGAGCATCACTTAGGCTTATTCAGCGAAGTCATTCAATGCTTGAGTGACATGTTGGGAGTGCCAGAAAACCATTTCTGTCTCCTGTATGCATTCAAGCAGTACCTGCTGAATATCCATTCACTGTGAGAGGTCTGTTTATTTGACTTAGTATCTTAAAGTAGATTTTAGCTCTTAAAAATAGTTTTTTTTTTTTTTTCAGTAATGCTAAGAGATTTACGCTCAATAATAACCAAAGGGAAGCTTCCTCAGTGAAGGCTAAACTGGTCTGACAGAGTGGAGTCATATAAAATGCGACAGCTCGCCCAGTCTAAGTTATTCAGGGCCTTCTTTGTATCAGGCACTCGATTTAATGCTGAATAGCTGAATCACATTTATTTAACAACATAGTCTCTCTCTTTTTCTCTTTCTTTCTCTCCCACCCTCCTTCCCATTTGCTTTGTAGCTTAGAGAATTTGTATTTGGATTACTCCTGGGATTTTCTTTGTTGGGAAGTACAATTCTAAAAAAGTAACTGGGCTAGAATTTACTAACCATTTAAAGCTCATTCAAATTTGGCATATACTAACCTAATGAGATGGTATTCGGCATAATATATTGTGCAAATTTTCTGTCAGTTTAGTATCCCTGTAATACAGATAATGTGCAGTAAAATCAAATCAATTTCTATTTACTCTTACCAAAAATTTTGCATTTGAGGTAAAAGTTATTAACATCTTACAGTCACAGCCCTTAAACATACTTTCAATTATTTAATAATATTTCTTCTCTCTTAACTAAAGTGGCATTTTAAAAATTCATCAAAGTTTTAAAAATGTGTAACATCTATCAAAGAATTTCTACTTCATGTCTTAAATTTTTTTTCAGTGAGTCAGAATTTGATTTGATTTTTATTTTTTTTTCAGTGAGTCAGAATTTGATTTGATTTTTTTTTTTATTTTATTTTAAGTTCTGGGATACATGTGTAGAACATGAAGGTTTGTTACATAGGTAAACGTGTGCCATAGTGGTTTGTGGCACGTATCAACCTGTCACCTAGGTATTAAGCCCCGCATGGATTAGCTATTTGTCCTGATGCTGTCCCTCCCCTCATCCACCCAGAAAGCCTCCAGTGTGTTGTTCCCCTCACTGTGTTCATGTGTTCTTGTTGTTCAGCTCCCACTTATGAGTGAGAACATGTGGTGTTTGGTTTTCTGTTCTTGTGTTAGTTTGTTGAGAATTATGGCTTCCAGCTTCATCCATGTCCCTGCAAAGGACATGATCTCCTTCCTTTTTTATGGCTGCATAGTATTCCATGATGTATTTGTGCCACATTTTCTTAATACAGTCTATCACTGATGGGCATTTGGGTTAGTTCCGTGTCTTTGCTATTGTGAAGAGTGCTGCAACATAGACAATGTGTGGTATAGGTAATGTGCAGTTAAATTAAATCACTTTTTATTTACTCTTATCAAAAAAATTGTATTTTAGATAAAAGTTATTAATATCTTCTGATCATAGCCCTTAAATATATTTTCAATTATTTAATAACATTATCTTCTCTCTTAACTGAAGTGGCATTTTTAAAATTCACCAAAGTTTTAAAAACTTATAACATCTATCAAAGCATCTCTACTTCATGTCTTAACTAATTAAAAATTTCTTGAATGAAAGGACTAGGCCACACACTTCCTTTCTAAGAGCAAATTGGTCCTGTTCTGCTACTTAATATGTTTCTACAGCACAAATTAGCTCATAAACCATTAGCAAATAAGGGAATCATGCAGTATAATGTGAAAATATGATTCATATGCATTTTTTTCTGGGTAAGCGAAAACAATGAGAGATAGTAGAATTCAATTTTGAACAAAACAGAAAGGATAGGGCCCTCTAAATTATATTTTAATAAACTTTAAAATGACTCTGTACTCAGTGTTCTCTCCCAAGATAGTCACACTGGACCCCCAGTGTGACTCGGCTCCAGCAAGGTTGAATTTCCTCCTGTGCTTACCTGAACAAAAGACCAGTAGTTCAACTCTGTTTTCATTTGCATTTTCTCAGTGTCCCCAAGCCAGTATTTCCACTTTACTAATAGATTTAATATCCCAAAAGTCAGTCTGTAGCTGCTGAGAGCTTCTTGCCTGGAGTGTCCAAATTATTTCCCAGAAGACAATTATTATTAATTTTCAGTAGTTCTCTGTTCAGGAGTGCTTCAAGACCTTGCATTGGTTTTGAAGTCTGCTTCTCCCTTTGTTTTCTAACATGCACTATTATTTCAATGGAAGATTTACAAAATGCATGATTTTCATCCCCTACAGCTGTTGTGTTGAGGAAAGTGACTGGTGAATGTAGGCTAATAAGCATTTAATTTTTCCTATGGCATTTTTAAAAGTCATTCCTTAAATATTATAGTTATCATGATGAAGCAGTCCTAAATTTAAGTCTTATTACAATATTGTATGTATTTTAATTTACTTTTTAAAAATATTATATTTTTTTGTTTAAAATATAAGGTGTTTGATCAATTATATTATCTGTAGTATTAATTATTCTCCATTTTTAAATATTAAAAGAGACCACACTGAACATTGAGCAAAAAAAGAAAAGAAAAAGCTATTCTATATTTAATACAGAATCAATGTTTTTATACATAGTATTATTTATTAAATTAAAATCCAGTTAAAATTTTAACTGGTAAGATAGCCATTATTTTTCATCATTTTTATTATTAAGAAAAATATATCTAAACATAATTCTTTCTTATGAAAATACCTATTTCATTAGTGCAAACATATTTATTTAAAAAAAATTCTCTAAGCCTTTAGTCTAAATAAAATTATTGTAATAGACAGTCATGATTGTCCTCAAGGTTGTGTTTTTCTTCTTGCCAAGAGAAGTAGAGAAAAGTAACAGATTGTAAATGTTTGGCCTCTTTCCCTTCTCCAGAAGAGGAGAAAGGAGGAGGGAAGTAGAGAGGTCCATAATGCTTCAGAAAGGAAAAAAATACCAAGTCTGTGTGTAATGAAAGCATTTATTATGCCCTTGTGAGAGAAAAATGGTTTTTTGATGCAGCCACTAATACTGAAGTTATGAAAGGACTACTTGTAGAAGTTGATTGAACATATTACATCCACTGTTAAATTACCCATGAAAGAAGTCAGAAAATCTTTGCATCCATTTGCCAAAGCCACCTTGCATACTACTACAGACAGATCTTGGCAAAGACAGTAAATTAGATCAATCATGCTTTCTAGGGTAAAAATAGAAAAGTAAAGCAATATCTCATGTCTTAAGAAAAGAAATGTAGAGTAATTTGCAGGAGCTGAGACAGTCTTGTCCAGCTGGGAAGAATCCAAACACCTTTCTGATGGACAGGTCGCAAGTCCCAGGTAAAAAGCACAGGACCCAGGCTGATGCCTATGTAAAACAATTTTATGTACCTCAGTAATCCTGAGATACAGATTTTCAAACATCCTAACATATCTGAGATCACAGTGTGTCTTTTCATGGCCTCTCACAATTGCTATTTTAGAATTGTGACATAGTTGTCATTACTGTCTGTGTGCAAACTTGGCTATATTTTCATTATTTCAGTTTAGTTTCATTCATTGAGTATAATTGCAATTTACAATTATGTCTTGGTTGATGTCTAAAAACTTTATTTTTATGCCATCTGTAATGATTAAGAAAGTGCTGACATTAAAATTTTTATTAAGAGTGCCAGCAGCTGAGAAGAAAATTTGAAAGCCCAAAGTTGAGCATTCTTTCATAAAATGCAGTATTAAAATGCTTTCGATGACACAGAGGACAAAAATGTACAGAAAAATCATGTGAAGCAAGAAAGCATTTTGTCAGTTTAACTAATACCATTTTTTTTCTTTCCTAGCATGTACAATAAGAGCATATCTTAGTAATGACAACATAAGATTAAATGAAATCTAGTATTTTCGGGGAGAAGGATTCAGCAGGAAAGGGTATTAACAACAGTTAATGATCCCCTCACTTACAAAGCTCTATCCGAAAACTAGTTGAATAAGCTGTTTTATCTTTAAATTTTAAATATTATTTTATATTTTTATCATGCTTGTTTTCCTGTGAAATGGAACCCTGCACTTTTAGGTTTTTGATTCCTTAAAAATTACTCACATCACTAATTACCAAAATGTATAATAGAAAAGCAAGAAAGGGCTTTGGCTAGTTTCTCTATTTTCAAAAGTAAAGATTTCTCCATATTTTACTAGATGGCTTACAAAATAATGACAAGAAAAGATAACATCGGAGAGAAATAACATCTAAGATAGAGAACATCAAAAAGAGGAAAACACCTTTTATTATCGTCTGCATTCAACCAACAATGATTTATTTATTACCTATTTGGCAAGCAAAGCAACAATATTATCTAATGCATAGGAACATTTTTCCCAGGTACATATCCACTGCATATTCATAGTAATAAAGCCTCACCTTGCAGATTAGGAGGAAATGATATATTCCTCTGATACTATGAGGGGGTAGCAAAAAAAGAGCCAAACATCTCAACACCTCATTGGAAATGTCTGCGTGTTTTCATTTATATATGGAATCAGACCCTCAGTTTTTTTATCATCTGGACCCATGCAACTGACATGAAAGAAATGAAGGTCCTAAGGCTTTTCCTAGGAATTTTCAAGAATGAGAAGATTTTTCTGGCATCACATTACTCTTAAATTTTTAAGTGAGAAATCATTTTATTGTTTAAATGTCCAAATCATCTCTAGTTGGCAACTTTAAAGATAGCCCCTGGTACACTTTTTGAGAAGCAGCTCAGCAGTGGATTGAAACGTGGTTTCCTAAGCTGAACCAGGAAAGACCGCTAGGTAATATCACATGTTGATGACAAACTTTAATGAACACAAAACTACCTCTGTGCATGGCATCAATACATAAATAAAACAAATGCCCCTATGCACATCAAGAATTTGGAGACCAGGACACCGAAACATCCTTCCCTCTGTTGTACGTGGGAATGGGATGACTCCTGACCAAAAAGAGGAATGATGCCACACACTCACCGAGAGGGTATGAAAAAGTTTACGACTCATGTAATAAGCTGTGTGGAGAGATAAAGCTCTCAGGCTGGTAGGAAAACGTCTTCAGAAAACAACAAAAGGAGACGGTTATGGGGTGGGGCTGGGCTGAAAGCCCCTGTGTGTGCTGTGGACTTCTCTCTTGAACCAAAAGAGGGAGCCTCTGGACCTTATTGTCAGCCTGTCCACTGTAGGGAAGAAGGGAAAGGAGGAGGAAAGAGGTTTAAAAGATGTGAGCAGTCAAGCCTCAAAACATGGACTTAAACTTTATTAGCCTTTTTCTGCCCTCTACCTCTTAAGTTCTGAGTCCAGCCTCTTCAACTTGAGTAGTAGTACTTGGCTCTGCTTGTACACTACTGTTCATTACTTCCTTCCATCGATCAATAATTTTAAGATGTCCTTGCTACCAGTCAGGGTCCACTCAGGAAAACACAGGCCACAATAGTTAGCTCAAAAGAGGATTTTTTTTTTCTTTTTTTCTTTCTTTTTTTTTTTTTTTTTGAGATAGAGTCTCACTCTGTAGCCTACGCTGGAGTGCAGTGGTCTCATCTCAGCTCACTGCAACCTCCGCCTCCTGAGTGCAAGTGATTCTCCTACCTCTACCTCCCGAGTAGCTGGGATTACAGGCATGCTCCACCATGCTCGGCTAATTTTTGTATTTTTAGTAGAGATGGGGTTTCACCGTGTTGACCAGGCTGGTCTTGAACTCCCGACCTCAAGTGATCCTCCCACTTCAGCCTCCAAAAGTGCTGGGATTATAGGTATGAGCCACCATTCCCAGCCCAAAGAGGGAATTTAATATAAAAAACTAGTCACACTGATGTTGGAGTCACTGAGAAGCCAATCTGCAGTTGGTGAAGGAACCCAGAGACTAGGAACAACAGGTAGCTGGAAGCATGGCAGAGGCTACCCTGAGGGA
Source organism: Cheracebus regulus (assembly GCA_963574635.1). Taxonomy (NCBI): domain Eukaryota; kingdom Metazoa; phylum Chordata; class Mammalia; order Primates; family Pitheciidae; genus Cheracebus; species Cheracebus regulus. Next base: position 56,008 of record CAUYQU010013654.1, on the reverse strand, counting down.
GCAGGAGCTACAGAGCTGATATTTCCTATCACAGAGCTAGAACCAAGCATAGACACAGACACAACCAGAAATATGAGCATAGCAAAGAACAAAGACGGATTTGCTGGAAGCCATTGAAACTTAAGCTTCTGGGCCCTCATAAGAATCCTTACAAGTGTGTTTACATGATTCTGAGATTTGAAATTGTTAAGTTTGAGAAATTCCGTAGGACCTATTAATTGCAGTTGGTTGAGACCATGGTCTACTTTTATTTCAGTTTTTCTGTTATCACACTTTTCTCATGTCAGATGCCATGGAAGTGGCTATTAGGATATAGATCCAACTAAGGAAAATTGAGTCAGAGATACATAATGGAGTTTCAGTAAACTATAGTCTGTGGCTTGCAGTCACTTTCATGTATAGTTAAGTTATTGCCAGCTACCCTGGTGTAAGATTGGCTTCTGGGTACACCTCTACTACCCACTGGGCTGATTAATCTGATGTCCTGATGGGAAAAGGATGTACTGCTATATGAAAGCATCGCAGGGTGCCCTGCTCCAAGTATGTGGGCTGTGGAAGAAAAATTGCATTTGCAGTATGTGGAACCAAAAATGTCTTTGTGTAAAATTCTTCTAATCATTAATCATATAAAATTCTAAGAAAATTAGGTTGTCTATTAAAAAAAACAGAAGTTTCCTTTTTGCATGATTACGAATTGCATATATTCATACATGTGTAACCGATTTTTAATAAAAATGTATGCCAAAGTAGAAAAAATTAGAATTCTTTTGTTGTACAAAATCCATAGCAGGATTTCCACCCCATCCTTAGCACTGTGAGGGGAAAACTGACTATTCAAGCCTCAATAATGGCAGATACCCCTCCCCCCACCAAGTTCAATTGTCCCAGGTCAACTTCAGACTGCTGTGCTGGCAGCGAGAAGTTCAAGTCCTTAGTTTTCTGAGCTCTGTGGGAGTGGGACCTGCTAAGCAAGACCATTTGGTTCCCTGGCCTCAACCCCCTTACCAGGGGAGTGAACAGTTCTGTCTCACTGGAGTTACAGGTGACCCTCCAGCAGCAAGCTTGATATTTTGTGCTTGAAACCCAGGGCCTGGGGGTGTAGTCACACAAGGAATCTCCTGGTCTGCGGATTACAAAACCTGTGGGGAAAACGTCATATCTGGGCTAGACAGCACAGTCCCTCATGGCTTCCCTTGGCTGGGACAGGGAGACTCCTCAACTCCTTGCACTTCCCAGGTAAAATGATGCCCCATCCTGCTTCTGCTTGCCCATCTTGGGCTACACCCACTTCCTAACCAGTCCCAATGAGATAAACAGGGTACTTCAGTTGGAAATGCATTTCTCACTCACCATCTGTTTTGGTCTCACTGGGAACTGCAGACCAAACCTGTTCCCATTCAGTCATCTTGCCATGCCAGGATACACACACACACACACACACACACACACACACACACACACAATACATATGAGCGTGTGTGTGTATGTATATATATATTAAACTCTAAATTATCTATGGAGACTTCTGTATCACCTCTTTTGATGGATCAAACTGAATTCACAAAATATAAAGTTTTGTTCTATTAATGTGATGAAACACTTGTTTCATACCATATTTTAAAAATTAATTCATTTAAAAAATTGTAGCATATTCCTTCTGGCTCTCTGTCCCTAACAATCATTTTAATCATTTCTCAATGGAGGTTTGGTGAAACAGCATTTTTTAAGCTATGAATTTTTATTTTTTAAGAGAGTAGCAAGAAGAAAGAAAACCTCTCCAGTCATTATTTCAATGTCGATGTCAAACACCAATAGGAAATTTAATAACTAATTTGTAAAAACTAAATGAATTACATTTATTCTCTTGCCATCACACTAGGGCAGGTTTCCTCTGGTTTGACAAAATTACCATCATATTGAAAAAGACTTAGGAATCAAGATCTTTGCCAAAGAATCTGAGATAATATTAGGGCCTATGAAAGTTTTTAAAAATGTAATGTAATAATTAATTTAACATTTTGTATACTCAGAAGAGGCATTTCTTATTAGGGCATCTTGAAAAGAATGAATTTTTAGCACTGTTTCAGCTCACAGCAGGAACATTATAAGAATTTTAAAGATTCTTATAAAGCTGTCTATATCAAACTGAGTCTATTTATCATTGGCTATTTTAAGTCCAACTCTTACCTCTTAATTTTGTAATTTAACATGAGGTTCTAGGCTCCTTTCAGGTTTATAAAAGGACCCCTCATGGACAAAAAAGTATGCTATTATTTATCAGTTTGTTTTTTATTTAAAATTAAAAGTTCCAGAATAATTTAAAGGTCACTTTAAAATTTACACTTTGGGACCACTTTTAACATCTTCATGCAGTGATCTTCCTTATATCTACTAAATATTTAAAAGAAGGATATTAAACAGTTTACCCTATACATAGAGCATTCATCTAAATTTATTCTAAGAACTGGAGCCATCAAAGCATAACTAGTAACTTTTTAGTAACTGATGAGTAGTTAATACTTCAACAATTTTATAGGTAGACAAAACCTACAATTGCCCTGCTTTGCAAAACAGTGATGGAGGATAGATTGCTTTTGGAACACATATGTTATGTATTTTATGTATGTCCTGTAATCTCTAACAACTTCCACAAAGACTTTCAATCAACTAAAGTATACTTAGTAAGTATAAAGACAGTATAAAAAAATACAAAAGAGTGATTTTGAAAGATGAAAAAAGTTTTTGCTTATATCTTAAATGTCATTCTAAACATACTTATAAAAATCATTAATGTTATATACCTTATTTTTTTATAATTTTGCCAACATAAGTTATTCAAAATAAATGTCAATTTGATATGAAAATTACCTATAATCTTACCTATGAAATTATGTATTATTATTATTTTCTGATAATTTTGTCTATTTGGATGTATATATACATTTCATGTTTATGTTTCTAAATATATAATGTATATATTTTATATTTTGCATTGAAAAAGATTTATTATTTTGTAAATATAAACTTTTCAAATGTACATTGAATTAGGTAAGCTACTGCAGTGAACCGCCATGTACCCTTCACCAGAGTGAACACTCATTAAGATTTTTCTTCTTGTTTCACATGTCCCTTTCTCTTTTTTACTGTGAAATAATTTTAAGGCAAATGTCAGTTATATAATTTCAGTCGCACATAGTTTCATATGAAAGCATAAAAAAACATGGATCTTTATGCTACATAACCTTAACTCTTAAAAAATTATCAGTAATATTTTAATATATTCTAATTTCCTAAGCTGCCTCAAAAATATGTTTGCATAGTTGTTTTGTCTGAATTAGGATTCAAACAAAATGCACACATGATATTTCAATGTAATATCTCAGAAGTCACTTTTAGTCTGAAATGGAGCATACATCTTTCTTTTTTCTACTTTTCTTCAATTGGCTGTTAAATAAATTGAGCCATTTGTCCTGCAGAATGTCCCATATTCTGGATTTGTCTGTTTCCTTTTTGTGATATGTTTCATTTGTTTACTGAATAACTAACAATCCCATAATTTAAAATAACAACATATTATTATCTCATTGCTATGAATCAACTGGGCTCAACCTTAGGATTATTATTCAGGGTCTCTCATGGAGTTTTTTAGTTAGATGATGGGTACATGTAAAAGAATCAGAAGGCTTCACTAGGGTGGATGTCCACTTGATGTACCCAAATGCCTGGAAGTCAATGCCAGCTCTCAGCCTGAAGCTCAGTGAGGCTGCCAGTCAGAATGCTTATCTGTGGCATCTCTATGCAGCTTGAGCTTCTTACAGCATGGAGGCTGGATTTAGAGAGGGAACGTGCCAAAGCAAGTGTTCTAAGAGCAAGAGCTGCAAGGCTTTTTATCATCTACCCTTGGATAGCAAACAGTTTCATTTCTGCAGCATTCTGTGGTCCTAAAACCAAGTCGCAATCCCACCTAGATGCAAGGGAACAGGATTATTGCATGAGAGTAAATGCAGGATGTATGCATTGTAGAGCAATGAGTCTTTAGTTACTACGCTGTGCTTTTTAATGTGTTCCTCTAGTATCAATATTCTTAGATGAAAGTTAACTCTAGAGGCTTAATCATATTTAACATTTTTGGCCAAGAATATGTCTGAATGATACTATATACTTTATAGCATATCAAAAGGTACATTGTGTCAGGTATGATTGTAGGCATCTTACAAAGTTTTGTGAATATAGCAAAAAGTAGGAGAATTAGTGAAATATTAAATATAACTATTAGTAAGAGTAGATAACATATTATAAAAATTGAGTGCATAAAAATATGTACAAGAAAACAGTCTCCAGTTTCACTCCCTCCAGTTTCTATCCATGCTATGGGAGGACACATCAGAATCTCCAAGAATTATGGAGCATGGACCTGAAAGGTGTCTTTAAATATTATCTAATTCATTGGTTCTGTTCATGTAGTGGATTAAGTTGATTGATTTGCATATGTTGATCCAGCCTTGCATCCCAGGGATGAAGCCGACTTGATTGTGGTGGATAAGCTTTTTGATGTGCTACTGGATTTGGCTTGCCTGTGGTGATTTAAGTGTCAAATAAATATATTTTATGTATTTCATATATAATATATAATCATATACGATTTTATAAAATTTATATAGAATCATATGTATATGAATATGTATATGTGTGTATATATGTTCAAAACTTTCACCATATATATTTTTTTCAAAAATTTCACCCATATATATCTCCACATATTTCACATACATAGATATATATATGGGTACAAGTTTTGAATATATATATGGGTGAAAGTTTTGAATTTCTCCTTTAGTATATTTTGTTCCTAGAAAATACTATTGCAGTCACTATTCAGTGAAAGATATTCCAACCCAATTCAGGGTACATAGTCATTCTAGAAGTAGTGTGTAATTAGCTATATGGTTACTGATTATACCATTGCCTAGTACCAGGCAAAGAGCAAAAGTATGTGTAATAAAATATAACATTTCCAGATGAAGGATGGATAGAAGGATTACTCTAATGATGAAGTAATTGTGATTCAAAATATCTTAGTAAGCCAACTTTACCACAACTAACATTCAAAAGATAAAAATAAAACAGTTTCCACTGGGGGAAACAAAAACACAAACATTACTGAGATAGAAATCTGTTCGTTATGAAGCCCTTATAAGATTTTGAACAATACCCAATTTAATATAATATAATCTCAAAAGTACAGTTTAGGATTCCGACTACCCAGTTTTATATTCTGCTTCTCCCAAAACTGTTTGTCTTACATCCACATCTTAACTTTTCTCTCAATTTCTTTTCTGCAAAACTGAGAAAATAATATCTACAGAAGGAGATTGCTTTGGGAATTAAGTGAGATATTCCATGCAAGGCATCTAACCCTGTGCTAGCACATAGTGGGAATTCAGTCAATTTTGGCAATAATGATGATGGAGAGGAAAGTGGTTGGCAGATAGTGATGGTGGTGGTGATACTGAAAATAAACATGTATAAAAAAGAAACATGGAAATGCTATCTGTTATTATCCCTAGGTGGACTTGGTTTTCTTTCTTATTATTTTGTTAATCATAAAATTTTCTAAAATGTAACTTTGATAATCAACCAAAACTAATATTTTAACTGACCATACAATAAATAGAGTACTTTTTCTTGGTACAGCTTGAGCAGAAGAGCTGTCTTTTACCCAATTTCCTAATCTTCTATAGTGTCTAAAATTGCAATCACGCCTTTAAAAATAAAAGTGTATGTTACCTGGGAAAAAGGAGGAAATACAGATATAATCAAAGTAGCGTTCATTAGTATTAAGTACATCATGCATGAGATGATTTAGCTGATGTGCTGTGCAGGGAAGTGAGAGAAGAAATAGACAAAATATGAAGTTTTCATGGAGAACAACTGGAGTGGAGAGGCTAACCAGCAAAGCTCTAAAATCCTGGGGACTCATGGATGTAAGCAGGTGGGGAAGAGGGAATGCTGCGTGCAGTTTGAAGGTGAGAGCATCTGGGGGTGATAGGATGCCGGGAGGATTTTGACCACAAAGTTGGCGTGCCAAGAAAGTTATCGATCAGATTCTCTGCTTTGCCTAGCGAAGCCACGAATAATGAAACTGGTAAAAATGATCATCCACTGTGTTTGGTTGATTTCAAACTACTCACATGTTTTACGCTTTCAACTCTTTGTTTTCTTCTTTCTTAAACGTTGTTTGAAAGGGCAATGCATACCTTGGAGGCAGCTTTAAAAAAAAAAACTAATGTTTTATTTAGAAGCCGCTAAACATTTATGTTTTTCAGATTCCCTCAATTTATAACTCAAATAATATGCAATTCTTTTCATATCACCTCTAAAATAATACACATCTTTTTCTGTAGCTTAAACTTTTCCCATGAACTCCAGGGTTATAGACATTTGTCTGGATAGCGCAGAGACATCACAACGTCAGCATGGTCTAAAGATAACTCATGGTCTTCCTTTCACACCATCCACACCCCACAAGAACAATATTAGAGACTGGAAATTGTTTGTTTCTCTTCACATAATCCACAAAGCTCAAAATTTCCCATTCTCCTTTACCATTTTTTTATGAAGCTTTTTTGTTTTCTTTTTTTTCCCATGTATAGTTATTTTGACCATAGGAAAAAATGTAAACTCCACCCTTGGAGGCTACCCATGTTTTTTAAAAACATGACACTGACATATATTTAGAAAATTTCATCTGTACTTCCCTAAACAAGCCACTTTAACTATTGCAGGATAACTTCATTCAAATTTATTTCTTTTAAAGCACTCTTGGATATTTTTAGTGTTTTATAAAAGTCAGTTGACCAAGGAAAAATTTTGGCACCAAAATTTCCAAACACTTAGACTATTTCTATCAATAATTGAGTGCAATCCTCTAATTTGAAAAATTACCTTCTTTTATTTTTAGATGAAGAAACCAATAGAATATAATGAAAATGTAGTAATATATAGACCAACCAAGGCTTCAAACATGTTGTAAATTTCAAAGAAAATACTTTTTGAGAGGAAGATTTTGTAAAGATCATCTGCCATTAGATAGTGACTTTAAAAAAAAAAAGAAGAAACAATGCCTAGAAACAATGGCTAACATAATTATATAAATTTCAAAATAAATATCAAAATAAAATTTATTAGCTATAATAATTTATATATCCTAATGTCTACCTCAGCCTTCCTGTACTGCCCTCTGAATTATCAGCCTTTGTAATGATTTATTTTGTAACAATCAGGCAATACTTTTTCATTTGAATTACATGTATTATTTTCTCTATATATTTTTCTCATAATCACTGTATGAATTATCTGGCAAATGAAGAAATTTGAGATGAAATGAAACTGTGACATATCACCCATTTTTCTTTCTCGTATTTTTACTTACACTCTGTGACCCCCTCTAGCTAAGCTGCAAGATATAACTACTTCGGTACTCTCAAAAATTAGTGGAAAGGGAGATAGCCAGTTACCATAAATGTTTTGCCCTTTGTGCTCTGAGGGAAAGGACTCTCTGTGAATATGCCAGTTTTCATCTGAATGGAGAGCAGTTGGGGATGTGAACATCCATGGAGGTGCTAGTAACCATGATTTACTGCACCCAAGATCCAGACTGGATGACCTGTGTCTGAGTAAATGTCAGAGTGGTATATATGATGATGCCAGAAACCACAATCCTTCTCTAAACAACTCACTACCCACCAATCCATGTGGCCAATTCTATAGAATCTCATGAACATCCTGAAATTTAGAGACCACCTCAGGAAGTAAGATGGTAGGGTGATCCTAAATAGCATGGACACATCCCTAAACTTAACCCATCTTTTGGGATCTTTCTATTCACAACTCCTCAAATGGAAACAAGACACTTTTCCTGTTCTTTTGTGACTTTGAATTGGTTTTCTTTTTACTATATGATTTATTTAAATGCCTGTTCAAAGTAAGAAAAAGGATTAAATCCTCAGAACCAAAGAACAATGTTTTACACTTATCCTTATTCATATTCCTCTTGTTCCAAAAATAATTTGAAAATGGTGATCATGTACATCTAAATAATCTGTAGTTAGTAGGAGAGGGATTTCCTCAAAAGAACTCTGAATTGGGAGCTGGGTGAATGCACCACCACTCCATCTTTGCCACAGCTCTGTGACCTTGTGTTGGGGAAATTCTGATGAATACAAAAATTTCTCCCCTCCTAACCCAGAGAATTTCTCAACAAAAGTAGAAGAGAAAGAAAAGAAATTTTATTTTTTAATAACCACTAAGCTAGAATGTGATGAGTATCACAGACAATCCACTAAAGAGATTGCAAAGACCCACAGAAATCTCACTCTTTTATATAGCCAAGCAGATACAACTCATTTTGCATGTGTTCTAATGATAAAGAGTGACTAGTTCTCAAGTAAGAGGATTTGGCAATATCATTTGTCACACACAGTTTATCCTAAATTCACCTGGTAATTAAAATAATTATCTGTATTACTTAAATGACTTATCCAAAGGAAAATTAAATTTCTTATATCTGTATGACAGAAAGTATTTTGCAACTCTCAGAATAACCTTGTCTGATGTTGCTGTGCTGTGAGTTGGTTTATGTTCAGTAAGAGAACAACATGGCTTAGTTGTAAGCATCAGACCAAGCTGTTAGGGGGCACTTTTCTCCTTTTCAATGATTTATTTAAATAAGTACTTGGAAGGCAACTTAATCAGATTTGTAGATAACATAGATCTGACAAAAGATAGCCAACCACAGTTAAAAAAGAAGAGAAAAAAAAAGACCATGTATACACTAGAGATAAAACGTAGGTTAGTGATTGTAAAATACAAACTTGCCTTTTATAATTAAGTGACAAAGGTCTAGAGCAAATTATGTGTCCCAGTATAACATCAAATACAAATGAAAAATAAGAGGTTTTATTTTCCCTGTTGAAAATGAGAGACTTCCATTCCCATTTTCTTTGAGGATTTATTTTGAAAAACGTGTACGTTCTTCATCTCTTTGAAATATATATAAATCCTTTTAGAAGCTAAATAAACTTTTTGCCACATTATGATTCAGGATGGTCTTTTTCAAGGACCTGGGAGCTATCTCTGTAAAATTTAATCATCAAGGACAACAGTGCTCCTGTCTCCCAGTTCCCATGGGAGAGTGGGAGGCTATTGTCGGCTCCCACTAAGTTAGCCAGTTTTGGTGGCACGTGCCTGTAATCCCAGCTACTCGGGAGGCTGAGGCAGGAGAATAGCTTGAACCCAGTAGGTGGAGGTTGAAGTGAGTCAAGATCATGCCAGTGCATGCCAGCATAAGACTCTGTGGAAAAAAAAAAAAACCTGACATCCCAAACTTACAAAATTTTTCAGTGCCATTAACTCAGTGCCTGACATGCCTTAAGACCAAAGCACCAGGAGTCTGTTTCATGAAGAAATGAGTTTATTGGGAGGAAATTCATATTAAGAGGACAGAATATCATGCTTATGTCTATGAAAAAGAGGAAAGCTTAAGTTTATAAAAAGATGTGTTTTTCACTCAAACATGTCTTAGAAGACTAGTACTCATCAGTAAAAAATGCCAGTACATAAGGTTACTTTTTCACTAATGAACTTTCATTGTTGTGCATAATGCCTCTCCAAGCAGAAAAAAAAAAAAAAACATGTTTCACAGAATGTAAATTTTATATAAGAAGTGGAGGAGAGTTGTTATCTAGGATGTTAACCTACAGTATAATAACCAGCTGAGCCTTAAACTAGCTTAATTATACTGAGGCTAGAGTACACTTTCACTGGACTCTGAGATTGCTGGAAAAATGGTAACAAGTGACAAGTGTTGATGGCTCATCAAATAGCACCAAAACCCAAACAGATAAAGTAAATGTGATGTAAGAGTCACAGTGGTAAAATGAGAATATTCTGTCCAACACTGAACTGACACCATAATATATGTCAATTAATTAAGGAAGTATTTTAAAATTTCTTCCTAAGATAGATGAATAAAAATTACTATTCTCTTAACCTCCACAGAAATGCAGTTTTTTTAAGAAATTAGAATATACTTGGACCCACATAGGACTGCAGGGCATAGTAGTAAGTACGTGAGCTTAAGTGCAAGACCCTCTGGATTCTATATTGGCTCTGCTAACTTAGGCAAGTTGCTTAACCTCTCCATACCTCAATCTCTTCATTGTTGAAATGAGAATAATAATAAAACCTAATTCAAAGCATTTTTATATTAATTAAATAATTCACTAGTTATGAATTACTTAGAAAAATGTCTAATATATTGTATTAGTCAATGTTCTCCAGAAAAGCAAAACCAAGAGGATACTTGTGAAGAGACTGACTATGGGAATTAGATAACATGATTATTCAGGCCAAGAAGTTCCACAATATGCCATTTGCAGCTGGAAACCCAGGAAACTTTATAGCAAAATTCAGTCGGAGTTTAGAGTCATGAGAACCAGCAGAGCCAATGTTGTAACTCTCAGTCCAAGATCGAAGTGCTGAGAACTGGAGGACAAGGATGCTCGTGTTAAGTCCTCAGATCTGAAGGTTTGAGTCCAGGAGCTTTGATGTCTGATGTCCAAGGGCAAAAGGTAATGGATTTTCCAGCTCAAGAAAAGAAAAAGTATCCACCCTTTCTTTTTGCCTTTTTGCTCTATCTTCAATAATTGAGGGTCAGGATTGGATGATAGACACCTAAATTGGTAAGAGTAACCTTCCTGATTCATTCTATTGTCCCAAATGCTAATCTCTTCCAGGCATCTCACAGACACATCCAGAAATGATGTTTTACCAGCTATCTGAGCATTCCTGAACCTGATCAAGTTGACACATAAAATTAACTATCACATACATAGCACATACTAAATAAGTTTTGTTAAATCAATTAAGGAAGGAACCTTGAAAGAAGGTCAAAGTTTTGCTTTAGATTATGTTTCGCTGGTTGAGATAATCACCCAGAAGAGTCTGGACCCATCAATGGACTGAATTACTGATGTGGTCTGTTAATGTGGTCTGTTACCAAATATGGCAGAAAAGTTGCTGTAATGGTCATTTGTATGTGTCAGCCTGACTAGGTTATAGTACTTAGTTATTTAATTAAATACTAATCTTGGTATTGCTATAAAGATATTTTGTAAAGGAGATTAACATATGCAATCAATCAGCTTTATGTAAAAGAGAACATCTTTCATGATCTACATAGACCTGACTCTATCCATTGAAAGGCAGAGCAGAACTGCAGTTTCCCTAAGAAGAAATTCTACCTGAGGGCAGTAGTTTTAGCTTCTGCCCAAGAGTTTCCAGCCTGCCTTTCCTCAAGGATTACCCTTCTACAGACTTCAGATTTGCCTAGCCAGCTGTGACCCTTGCATAAGTCAGTTCCTTGCCAGAAGTCTCTCTCCATCTTTCTCTCTCCCTTCTACTAGTTCTGTTTCCCTAGTAGAACACTCACTGATGTAATTGTCAAAAGTGTTAAACCAGATATTTGTGTTGGACTTAAAATATATTGCTAGGAGAACAGAAAAATAGACCAGTCCAGAGAGTGGTTTGTGGAGTTAACCACAAATGTTGACATTTTTGTGCCAGTATATATCACTGTGCTTGAGCAATTTACAGCAAGGTGAACACGACTGGGATCCAGGCACTGAATTCATAACCATGAATCAATTACTTACAGAAAATATATGTTTAGCCTAGGAAATAATACTGCAGCAGCCATCCATGAGTTGGCAGTGATTGATTTTCCTATTGGCAGGGAGATGTGGGGACAAGGTGAGAATAAAGGAGTCAGAAGTTACCATTTGTTGAACTTCACAAGTTGGATGATTTGCTTGAGTTATATTCTTTAGTGGGAAGTAACCAGGGTGACATGTTTCTGTAAACTTCTAAGAATCAAAACAACAAAGTACACACCCAAAAGGCAGAAGTAAACTAGGTACAACAGAAGAGTCACCTGATTTCACCTTTCCCCTTGACAGAGCCCAGCAGGTAAGGCCCCTATTGGGTAAAGTTAAGCCCAAATTTCAACCTAGAGCAGCCTAAATCAGGTTAAAGTATTAAGTTGGTGCAAAAGTTATTGCAGTTTTTGCCTTTACTTTCAATAGCAGAAACTGCCATTGCTTTTACTCCAAACTAATAACTTACCTTTAAGTTGCTTCCAGTGTGAGAGTTGCTCATGGGTTTAAATTATCTTAGCAAGTAGGAATTTTCCAAATGTAAATGTTTTCCAGGACATGTTAATAAATGTCACCCACTAAAAATAAAATTATTGTGGAATAATATTGTGATAATAAGATTATAAAAAATACCACTTTAGAGCAGGAGTGTATTCCAGCAAATAATACCTAATTCTTACATTTTGGTATATTTTCAATTACAGGCTTTTTAATCTGCTAAATTTCATACTCTCTAAATCATTTTACATTCAGCACTTCAACTTTAAATATCAAATTCAATATATAGTAGATTAATTATTTGATACAACTGTGATAATTCATTTTTTTGTTCTACTTTAAGTGTTAATCTACCAGTTTTAAGCTCTTTGGATGTAAATACTGACTCAGTGTCACTAAGAAAAAATCAACAACAAGAAAAAACATGCTTTTAAAAAATGTTTTCTTTGTTTAAAGAAAAAATTAAGTATAAAATTCCTGTCTTATGTCACAAAATCCAATACAATCTGAAATTAAAATTAAAGTTATTTTAGATATCCTGAGTCTGAAATATTCAAATTCCAAATTAACTGCACTATTTTAAAAGAAAGAATGCAAAATCTACAATATCAAAGTCATGAATAAGACTGAATCCAAAATCTCACCTCATATAAAACGGGCCACTGAGTTAATATATCCCCAGAGTCTGAATTTGAAGAAAGAGAGAGAGAAAAAAAAGGACACATTGCCAGCTACAAAAATATCTGGAACAAAGTGACATTTTTACAGGTCTTATGGAAACCCAAAGTGGGTGATTTGTAGGCTTTATAAAGTATGCATCACCAAAAGTTACTTTCTCAGGTATGAAATAAAACAGATTTCTACAAATTCAAAGCATATGCTGCTCTCAGCTGGAAATAAAATAAAATAAAAGCCATTTTGATCACTGTGAGAAAGTGTCGTTTATCTTTGTTTTTTGTTTTTTTTTTTAATTTTCATTAAAGTATTATGTAGGGGATTCTGTATTTTAGAATTATCTCTGAATAATTAGTGAAGGCTGTATTTATAGCTAAAAATGGCTAAAAGTGAACTAATATTGTGACTGAATAAAGTTCAGGTTTATTTTGATGAAGAACTAAAAGTGAACTAATATTGTGACTGAATAAAGTTCAGGTTTATTTTGATGAAGAACCATAGTTCCTGTCTTTGATAAAGAAATAACAGTAACTTGACTGATTTTGTACTGTCAGAGGTTTGGAATTGCCCTGTAAGTCAAGAATTATCTTTTGAAATGCAAACCTTTACAAATCTACATCTTTTCAGTGGCCCAACAGATGCTCCCAGTTACAGGGTAAGCTAACTGTGAAATGTCACTTTCACTAGTTCAGGATCTCCTGACGGTCATAATCCTGTGACAGGGCCTTGCCTTGGATCAGGTAAGTGTGTTTTATGACTGTCTAATTCAGCATAATTAAACTGATGCTGTAATTTATCTTGACCTCTTTTATTGTTTTAGAGACAGCAAGAAGTGATGACTAATGTATCTTATGTTTAACAAAAAAAAGTGACTAGATATTAAGGTTGGAGAGTTAAAGTCTGTCTAGAATCTTCTGAAAGACTATTGTGTTATTTATTGGTTTTTCTATAGTGACAGCCCCATTTGTCTCTACCAGGCATTGCCTGTGGCTATGTGTCTCTTTCTCTGAGACTTCACAGTTCCCCCAATACCCTTGGCCTGCCAAGAAGAAATGTTCTTTGCCACCTGTAAGGCTGAGAATCTATCAATACTAGAACTATACCAGACAGCTTGCCTAGAAGAATCTGGAGGCCTTGTCTCAAACGCCCTGTCCTTCATAACTCTTAATTTAATAAGATTTACATTTTAAGTAACTTTTATTATGATGAAATACAATGTAATTTGCCATTTGTTTACGTTGTTGTAAGAACATTTAGTATGAGATCTATCCTCTTAACACATTTTTAAGTGTAGAATACAGAATTGTTAGCTCTAGGCACAGTGCCATACTCCAGATTTCTAGAACTTACTCATCTTGCGTAATTGAAACTTTATATACCTATTGAATAACAATTTCCCATTCCCCCCACCTCCCTTTCCAGCCCCTGCCAGAGACTATTCTATACTCTGTGTCCAAGAATTTTTAAGAGTATAATTCAATGGCATTAATTACATTTGCAGTATTGTACAACCATCAACAGGATCAATTTCCAAAACATTTTCATAGCCCAATACACAAACTCTATCCATCAAGCAATAGCTGCCAATTCCCCCTGCCCACCAGCCCTTGGTAACTTCTAATCTACCTTTTGAAAAAAAATTTACTGTTAATTGATAATTTTCTGGAATGGTCCTGTTTTTAAGTTTTAGTTTGTTAAATTCTGATGAAAAAATGATAGAAATGTTATTGAATCTACACAAATAACTGCATTGCTATAAAAAGGTGTTTTTTTTACAATATTTGATCATTTATCTGATTAGTTTTGAAGACAAAGATAATCAATATATCATTACTATATTTATAGATGAATAATTTTTAAGTTGTGATAAGATGAAAAACTTTATTAATATTTTTCCCATAGGATTTTTTTCCCTAAAATTCTAAGAAGTTAGCTGGGGCAAGGCACCATTTAAAGAGTCTGTTGATTTCAATTTGCATAAATGTGACCTGTTAATCTGTCAGAAATAAGCCAAGGAGAAAGAAAATTGTTGTACAATAAATCCATCAGAAAATATAACATTACCTATAGTTAAATTTCTCTTACATTAGTTACTGTCAATCCTACATAATTGTCTTTACTGTCAAGACTTGGCTGAGCAGGCTGCTTTTGATGAGTCATCTGTTTCTTGACGAAAGGTCTCTTGGGGGCCCTGATACTTTGAAAAGCATCTGCTCATGATGGGGAAGTCAACTGACACCTGGAAACCTGCAATCTGATTTTAGAGAGTCAATATCAATAACAGTTATCAGAGAACACATCCAAAGACAAAAAAAAAAATGGTTATAGTTTTGACAATAATTTTAACCAGATGACAATATTTTGAAATAAAAATAGCAAAAATAATTGCAAGGAGTGTGAGCTCTTTCAGAAAAAGAACTTCTGATTTTGGCTTTGAAATGTTTTATGAGCATGACAAACTCAGCACAAAGGCACAAAAAGCTAATAGATCCCCAAACAAAGACAGGTTCAAACACACAAATGCCACCAGACTAAAATGATTCCCATGATACAGCTACAAATGAGTATGTGCCAGGCACTGGGGCTTTCTTGAAGTTCTGTAAACACAACACAGAGTAGAGGCAGACCAAGATATAATGCTAGTGTGGTAAACTCACCAGGTACCTAAGACAAAACTAATCCAGATTTGTACAAGGAAGAAATAAACCAGAAATAGATGGAGGGAAAGCAAGAGATCTATCACCATACATTAAAAATCATCTCAGACATCAAGAAAGAAGTCTGGGCACCAGATGACCATGACATATCTCTACTGAACAACTTATTTTGGTTAGTTTCATTGGGTAAATCTTTATGAGAATCTTGATAGACCCTTCTGAAACTATAAAACAAACAAACAGATAAATAAATAAACAAGCAAGCCCACCGGGAAACTCATAAATAATTTAGATCAATGAGTGAAGATTTTCTTACTTGCAATAAAGCATTGCTCAAGCCAGTCCAGCTTTTAGAACAAGAGGATTCCTGGAATAGGAGTAAAGGCTGTATTTAGAATTTAAAGAAATATATTCCAATTCTTACTGGAGAGCAATTGAGTCAGTTTCTAAACAAAAATAAGTTATATAACCTTTCATAAGAAAAAAAACAAATCACAGCATACTTTAGCCTGTAGTTTTCAAAATTATAGATAGTCAGAGCTAATTGAGGCAAAGAGAAAAAGAAAAAAATGTACACACATATACATATTTAATATATGTTCTATTTCACATATAATATGTGTGTATATGTCTTACACTAAGTTTGTACCCAAACCGCAGTTTTTCTACCTATTCAAGCATAAAATCAGACACTGGGCATGATACCATTATCTGTATTTTGGAAACAAATACACGTTTTTCCATGGCTATATACAATTTTTCCATTCAGTTGTCCCACAAAATATCTCTAGATCTGAAAGGAGCTTGCATTCTAAAACCAAACTGAATCTGTCTAACTTCATCATTGCCACATTAAAATTATTTTTAATGCTCACTTTTGATTTAACAATGTATCTAACTTCATTACTCATTTTCTAAAAATGTAATGTGACAAGTATGTTTCTAAATATAAATCTGCTATGAATTGCTTATTTAAAATACTCTATTCCTCCAAGAAGAGATAGGCCTTATTAATTCAGACATTCAAAGGGGCAAAGATCAAAATAGTGACATATTTATAAATACATTTAGAAGACATTTACTGAGCACCTATTTTGTGTCAGCCATTATGCCAAACACCATTAATATGCAAATGTGAAGCTAGCAACATTATCCTTGAATATCTCCTCCATAGTGAAGAACACAAACCAAGAGTAATCAAAATACACAGAAAATGCCACAGTGCAAATAAAAATGAAAAGCTGTGCACGTTTGGAATGATGACAAACTACCTCGGCCTTAGAACTTTTGGAATGACTCTATAAGGTCTTCAAATGTAGGAATAATATTGCCATCCATGAGCAGGGGAAAGTATTCCAAGGAGAGGCATAAAAAATATGAAATGATCTAATATATTCCCTCATTTAAACATTCTCAAATATGCCCATTCTTATCTACAGCCACCGTTTAGTGCAAGTCACTGCCATCTCTCACCAAGATTTCTGTAATTCTTGCTAACTGGTCTCCATCATTCAACCTAGCACCCTCCATCCCCAATGCCATAAGTACTTTACATGACAGCCAAGATAATTTTTTATTTTGAATTTTTAGTACATATTGGATCTTGTCACTGCTCTGCTTAAAATCCATCAATGTTTTTTGACTGCATTAGAATAAACTCTAAGCTCTTTATAAAAGCATAGGTAATCTGCTAATTCTTCTCACTTCAAGCTCTATAAAACTACTACTCAGGCCAGATATAGGAAACTTCTTTAAACACTATTCCCCAACAAACTTACTTATTTATGAAACCACATTTTTAAATGCTCACATTCATGTACATTTTAGAACCAGAATCTATTTTGAATAGTATTTAAGTTGGCCAATTGATTGGTCAGTACTTTCTTTTTTATTCTATCAGCAACATATAGCTTGAGAGAAAAGATACTTGAATTATGAGAATATACATTTATTTACTAGATGTGCTCCTGAAAAAGAAATAAAAATAGTATTTCTTTAAACTTAGAATCATAGTTGAATTGCCAAAAAGACTTCCTGTACTCATGGACTGGCTAATTCAGACAGACATTTACAGTGAGAGTAACTGGAAAAAGCATTCTAAAATTATATACTTAAGCTTGTAGAAAATTGAAAGCTAAAATGACCATATGTAATTATTAGGCCAAAGTTTGAGATACAGTCAAAAGCGATGTAATTCAGGTATTTGAGAGCATGTTCCTTTTGGATCTTAATTAGTCCAGAGGCAGGAGGAAAGCTGAATGTCTGAGCAGGTTCATGAGACTAGGGAGAAAAATGTAAGTCCAAAGCAGCCAAGAGGTTTTTTTCTAAACTTTCATGCTCAGGATAGGAGCAGAAGGGTTACACATTAGTTATCTAGCAGACCTCATAGGGATTGATTGCATCCCAACTTGGAATTACTTCACTAATAAAATTGGATTACAGAGCTCCCCAGGTGGTATAGTTACTATAAGTATCATGCATACACAAGCAAAAGTCCTCTGTGGAGGAGGCTAATACCATCTTAAATCTCAAGTTATTTCTGTAAATAATTTTTCAAATACAATATTTGGCATGCAATGAAAAATAAACAGGTGTGTTGATGGCAGCAGTGGGCAGTGTGGAGTGGCAGCTGCTATCACAACAGCTGCAGCAGGTAGACATAGCTGGGGCTGCATGCTCCATGGAGCCTGCGGGAGCTGGCAATGAGTGAGTCTCACTGCTTGCAAGTTGGGGCAGGAGCCCCTGGGTGCCACGGAAGCAACCCAAGCCAGGGATAGAGACCGGCATCCCTGTGCTCTCGAGGCCTGGGAGAAGGAGGGAGCCCAGCACTGTGCAACTGCAGCCACCCAAACCATGCTGCAGATCTGGGCCTCCTGCTCCACGGAACAGGCAGGAGCCCCACACCCTTGCCCTGCCTGTGCATCTGCATCTGCCCAAACCATGGCTGTGGACCAAGGCATTGCTGTGCTCTAGGGGGTCCAGGAAGTCCCTCTCTATACTTGCAGGCTTGGAAATGCTTATTCCTACTCCCCGGTTTGTCCCTGATGTCAGCACCTGTTTCAGTCTTGGAAGAAAAGTGGGCTGAGCCCAGAGCTGTCACAGCCTGGCGTGGTGTGCACATGCTGGAGGCAATGCTGACACGCTAGCCCCCTACCACATCAGCCCCCTCCAGACTTTGGGCACCAATGAGAAAGGAGGGATGCCAATACGGAGCTGAGAGCAGCTCAGCACCAGCCTGCAGGCACCCCTTGGCACCTTACAGCCTGGGCACCATGAAAAGCAGCAGCAGGCAGACAGGTTCCTGTAGCAGGCAGGGAGGACCTGAAGGCTAGGGGCCGGGCTGTAGACTGGGAACTTGTGGACCAGTCTGCATGCACTTCATCCCCTCTGAGGCCCACAAAAGCCCCAGGGTTAGCCAGAGGTGAGCAGACGTCAGAATGACCAACTGCAGAGAGGGGCAACCCAGTCTAGGGCCTCTTCTCTGCTGAGAGCTGCACAGATGATGTTGAGATGACTTGCCTAGCAGAGAGTAGCTACCCTCCCTGTCAGAAGCTGAACATTTGTTGGGACATCCTGGTTGTGGAAAGGAGCTGACCCCTGTGGGTTTCCTCTGAGCTGTTCTATCCCTCAATAAAACTTCTCTTCATCTTGCTCACCTGCCACTTGTCTGCATACCTCATTCTTCCTGGTGGCAGGACAAGATCTCGGGACCCACCAAATGGTGAGGCTAAAAGAGCTGTAACACACAAAGGGTTGAAAAGCCCCTTGCTTGCCATGTTGTGGGTGAAGAGAAGGAAAGAAGAACTGTGGCCCTTTGGGGAAGCCACACCTGGGCACTCTCCGAACAAGTTATGACTTCCTCTTTAGGACCCTGTGGTTCCTGGCATCTCCAAGCTTCTGGCTGTCACCATATTCCCCAGGTCACTGTTGAAGCTTTTTGTGGTGTGCCTAGTCTGGCTGCAGACTCACAAAAAAGCAGCACCCATGCTGGCACCAGGAGCTGCACACCCCACTTCAGCAGCCAGCATGTCTGATTGGGCCCAATGGCCGTAACCCATGCTTATTCACACACCCCTCACCACTCCATGTCTGACCTGCCCTTGGCAGGCATAGGACAAAGGCTGGTAGTATGAGCCAAGTACCACCTTCCAGGCTGAGTGGATGAAACAAGCCCAGTGGGCTGAGGCAAAACTTAGGCAAAGGCGTCACTGGCCACAGAGGTTTCTGACCAGGAGAATGACACCCCAAAGATACCCTAACACTATGAAGAGATTAAGCCTTATGAAACATGACCTAGCAGAAATAACAAATAATAGAAATAGACCCATTATCTGGTAATGGAGCCAAAGTACCAGAACATATTAAACTTTGCTAAGTATAAATGCCATAATTCCTAAAATAATAGCTAAAAAAAAAAATCGAACGAGTATATCACTTCTAAGGTTAATGAAGGCCGAAAGAATAGTAAAAAATCAAATGTAAAATAGTCTAATAAAGAGAGAATATAAAATATCAAACCAGGGAGAGCAAGAGAAAACACACAGTAGTGTAATGTATTTAAAATAAACTATACTTGAAGTTACAATTTGTGCGAGTGAATTAAATACTCCATTTCCAAAAGAAAACTTGTCAAAATGGATAGATGCCGGAAAGAATGAAGGTAGGGGCAAAGTCCCTGGGGTTAAAAGACAAGCAATGCCTTTTGATAGATTTGTAATTTTGGGAAAATTATATCACCTTTCTAAGTCTCTCTTTTCTTTCTGTAATATTATGAATAAAATGTATACAGTCTACATCCCTGGGGATAGTTAGGCTGTGCGTTCATTTGGGTAAGGCCACTAATAGCGCCGTCTTCATCCTGTAAGGTAAACATATTAGTTAAGATCAAACGTTCTCATTTCAGATTCACTTAAAGTGAAGTTCTTCCTTAATTTTAGCAGAGCTTTACATGATGAGGTCTACTTAGCGCTAAAGAGGACTAAAGCTATTACAATATATTAATTGGGTCAGTGAAGTACGTGGCATGAAGCTTGATAAATAATTAATATTACCAAGTATATCCTAATACATCACTCTACATGTTTTATTGATATTGTTGACTGAGTGTGGGAAGTAAGTGTGATTTTGCTCTTTTTGTGGGTCAGATTGTATTATATAAACATCTCAGTTTTAATCAGATAGTTATTATGTTAATATATTCCATTAACAGTGGATATTTTTTTCTACACCTAACAGTCTACAATCTGGAAAACTAATTTAAATAGATCTTTTTATAGCAAATCTGTGAAAACTGTATATATTCATTAAATTAAGGATCACTTTGCATGCCAGTACAACCAAATTGTATTTTGAAATGATGCAGGATAAACAACAGCTGTGTTCAATATATTTTTTTCTTCAATTGCTAAGGCAACATTTTTCAGTCTTTAAAGGAGTTTCTAAAAATAACTCCTTTGGACATTTAATTCCGTAAGAATGTGTCCTTTCTATTTGTCATTTCAAAGTGGTCACTGTGGTTTTGAAATATTCTAGTATTATATTATCTGTTCTAGATTATATATATTTGATTATTTTTGTCAATATAGCAAGTTTTGATCCCCTTAGTACAATTTTGAACAGCTATCCATATATTTCCACCTTTCATTCATTGTTTATTTACCTCCCCAAAGGTGGTCTAATATTGGTCTTAGCGTTCCTCGTGCTAAGAATGTAATTTTGATGATGGCCAGGAAAAATTCTGAGAATTATTGACTACATGCTGATAACATGGAAATGATCATGTAGTCACGATTTTCATTTTGGTTGGCAGGGTGAGATGGGTTAGCAAGAAATATGGGGCCTCTCCAGAGAGCCCAGAGTGGAAACTTTCTGAGAACTAGTGAGTGGATCCAAGTTCTCCGAAAATAACAACATAGCCTAAAGGAGATTATGAGGAGAGAAACATCTCCTTTAACATAAAAAGCTATTACAAAGCTAGACAATAGCAACAGAAAATCAGATAATGTAACCATGATTCTAGAAAGAATCTGTTGGCTTACACATTTGACCTTAATATTTGAATGCCCTTTAGGTTATTTTGGTATTTACGAAAGACATATTTGAACCATATTATAGAAAGTACATAAGAGTGAATTTTTAAATTGTGCAAGGGGTCAATATGAACATATGTATGAGGCAAACTTAGGGTTAAGTATCCTAAAACATTGTTTAGAAATCATTTTATCATAAAGGAAAATCTCTTCACTAGCGGTGTTATTCTATGTGAGATTGTATGATATTAATAGTTCTTTTCTGAGATACTTAAAACTGCAAATAAAACTGATGTGTTATTGTAACACATATTTCCTGGGTTAAGTGTATTTTCATAATTTCATTACTATATTAAACAATCTCCTTTGCTCTTGGAAAGTAAAAATAAATAAATAAATAAACAAACTCACTAAAAACTACCTTCACTAAAATGTATAAAATGTGTATAATGGTATAATTTTAGAAAGTCAACATTCCATTCCATTATGAAAACATTAAAACCCTTTATCTGTTGAATATCAATATAAGATTTATAAACAACAAATTACATCTCTTCTTTAATGTACAAATTTTAAAAGCAGAAATTCAGAAATATTTTGCAGCATATTTTGAAGACTTCCCACTTATATAATGAGAAAAAAAGTTCCCATTTGTTAGTTTATTTGAGTTTTCAGATTAAATTTAACATGTGTTTTAGCGGTGAGATTTTTGACAAGTGCATTTTCTCTAAAAATAAATTATTTTTTTCTAAATTGTTATTTCAATATTTGTAACAAATCAAAATGTCTGGGATTTATAAGAACAAAATCATTACTGGGGTAGTGATAGCAACACAGTCCCAAATTCTAGCTAAACAATTTTGTTGTTTAAATTCCAATAGAAAAATAAGAAAATATTTAGTAGAGATACTGAAATACAAGGTAAGAAGCAATTTCATTGAAATAAATAAAAGTAATCAGGTAGAGAGATAAGAGGAAAATAAAATAATGTAAAAATCACAATTTAAATATCTATTTTGGGGATAATTAAACTAAGAATCTTAATTATTTTTATTCACTTGGAACAGTTCGAAAAACTTGTAACCCATTAATTTTTTAAAAGTTCTAAAGCCACAAAGAAAATTTGATACATTATTTACAAACTTCCTTATGTTTAACCTTAGAGACTTGTTAGAAATTCTTTTTAGTGTAGGGAAGAAGGATATTTTATGTTATTGGGTCCAACTAAGTCCCATATTCCCACAGAGAGAGGAGGAAATTAATAAGTAACAGGATATAAGGAAGGTGAAAGGGGTAAAAGTTTATTGGGGCAAAAAGAAAAAATAAAAAGGAAGGAACTAAAGAAGGATGTGATAGAGGTGAATACAAGCAAGCTCTAGTGCATCACGAGATCCTACAGACAATCCTGCAAATTTGATCAAGGAAAAAAAGAGAGAAACAATTTAGAAATTAAAAGGAAGACCTAATGACATACATTTTTTCTAACTTAAATGCCATTCAGTTTTACAAAAAATAAATTTGAAATTCTATCTAGAATCTTTTTTAAAAGATACAAGATTCAAAATTTATCTCATGAAGCATAAGCAATGTACTCACTATGGAAAATAAAGGAATATGGTCAAACTCTCTCCTAACCATGAATGAGAATGCAAGTTATTATTGACAAGTTCTACCAAAGCTTCAGAAACAGATTCCAGAGCAGAGAATGTATATGCCCAATGTCAAATTTCAGAATTCCTGAAAACTCCTGTTATGGAAAAAGTGTACTTAGGACAGTATTCAAAATTCAGAAGCTGTCATGGAGATGGCACATGCCACCAGGACACAAGCCAATACAGTAGGATCAAAACCAGATAAAAACACACAAGTATAAATATTTGAAAGAATTAGTCTTCTTAAATATAAAACATGATTTAACAAATTCAGCCAACTCATTTGCTTCAGAATAAACATAAAATTTGTTAGTTTTCTATGAAGTATAATAACAAGAATAGATTCAAAAATGTATTATTCAAGAGGAATATATTCAAGGTAGCAACAGAATCTATTTCTGAAAAACTCATTGTAGTACATCTAAAAAGAAAGATCTAGTAAAAATATAAATCTCAATTGAAGGACATTAGAAAGGCACAAAATAATGGAGATACAGAATATGATTGGGGAAAATACTCAAAATTTTAAAGAGATCAGTCTTTCTCCATGCAAACTCAACAATAATCCAAACGTCTTTTAAAACAGGACTTAATAAATTGATTTCCTACTTTATAAAAAAAAAAATTTCAATCTGAGCCAGAAAGGATTTGAAAAATGAGAAAAAAATTGCTCTACCAAAATTTAGAATGGGTTATAATAAAATTTACACAATAATTTGGTTTTGGTGAATATCAGACACATATGTCAATGAAATAGGATAAGGGTTAAGAAATGTATTTATATATTTGAATTTAATGAACAATAAAAATTATATTTTACATTAGTGTATAAGATAAAGACTACTCAATCACAATTGTTTGATAACCAATCTATTTGGAGAAAAATAAAGCTAGACCATTTTTTATTTTCAAAAACTTAACTCTCCATGGATTCAACATCTAAACAAAAAATTTTGAAAAGAATTATAGAAATATTAAACTGAAATGTAGGTCAATTTGTTTTTGTCCTTGGCATCAGAAAAGTTCTCCATAACAAAATATTAAGTGCAAAGTTTATAGAGCATATGATTTGTAATTTTATCTACCCCAATTTTAAAATGTCAGTATGACTAAATAAATCTTAAAGTTCCAAGATAAATGAAAAAAAAGGGGGAGGAGATATGTTAAATGAACAAAGAAAATATTTTCAGTCAAAAAGGTAGTGGATAAGTAGACAAATTTTATTATCAGTAAATTCAGAGGAAAAATGTGAACTGAGTTATAGTGTGTTATTTTTGTGCATTAGATGAGCAAAAATAATAGACCACATCAAGTATTTCTGAGGGTGTAGGAAAAAGTATCCACATACTCTGATGATGCAAATTTAATTCATACATAGCCACATTGGCCAGCTTTATTAATATTTAGAAAGTGTGACCCAAAAACCTAGTAGTTATCCATCCTACATGATTATGCACACATGTGTGAAAGGTAGCAAACACAACAGAATTTACAAAAGGAAACAAGAAATTTCTATCCATTGGGATGTCTAACCTATGATATATACACACATGTTAAAATATGATGCAGCAGTAAAAAGCAAAAATATCACATTAAAATGTGAAACAATTCCTCAAGATTTGTAGGAAATAGTTATGAAAAAAATTCAACATTTATTCAAATATATATAATACACTTTTCTGTATGTATTTATCTCTCAAGATACACAGTACATAATAACAATTATGTGGTTAACTTTTGAGGAGACACTGGAAGTTTTAAGTGGGCATGCATATTTTGATTTATCTTCATGGTCTAATAGTTTTAAATGGAAATATATTCAAAAAGTTATTTTCATAAATTAAAAAAATTATAAAATAACTTTTACAATGTCAGCACTAAAGGTAAATTGTACAAAATTAAATCCATCAGGCATTTAATGAGCTTATAACTATGACAAAAATTCTACTTCCTTACTTAAAAAAGCCATTCATTTTTATATAGCAATCCACACAAATTATGTTATATCAAGGCCATACTTTGATGCATGGAGACTATCTATAAACATTTGAGGCTATTATTTATGCCTCTATTTGAAGTATACACAGTACATCTGGGACTTATTTTTAATGGTATAGCAGGGCTTTTTGCAATTAAAGAGGGTTAATGAAAACAAAATAGAACTTAAATGACTCTTGTCTTTACTCTGAAAGGTCCAAGAGAAAAACATACTGTTAAAAAATGTTACTCCTTTGGCTAATTGACTATTGTAATATTGTTCAATAGACCAAGACAGAAGTGAGTCGAGTACTTGAAGCAAGCAACTTACTTGAAGGAGGGTGATTTTTTTTTTTAAATAGAGATTGTGTCCTTGAGGAAATACAAAGGAAGTTGAAAGTGATAGTTCCAGAATCAATTGGGAAAATTACTCTTAAAATTATGAAGTAGCTGCCTCAAGCTTTGTCAAAGATTTCTGTAACTATTTCAATTCAAGCAATATTTATTTAGTGGATGTCTGTCAAGATAGGTAAGCATGATTCTTAAAATTTGTAATTCATAATCTGTCTGGGGAGATGAAACCTACAAGTACTAAATAATTAAGGAATATTAGAAGACCATATATTCTCAAGTGTTAACTGATACCATGAAATATGCAATGCTATCATAGGTCCATACTGGAATACATCATTGTTATCTGGAAATATTAATTTAATGAATAAATTGAAATGAGAGTAGTTCTTATAGTCAAACCACCTCCCTAAATTTTGATCCCCACCATATCCCTGTGGAGAGCATACCCATACTTGGATTGACTGATTCCAGTCTGTGTCAGGAACTCACAAACCACTGGGGTCCACCTGAGAAGATTATTTCTTACATGAGTCAAAATCTGCCTCCCTGCGGTTTTCAGCCAAATATCCAAACATAACATTTCAGAACTGATCTAGGCAATATGGTAGGTAACATAACATGATGTCAGAGATTAAACTACTATATTTCGTTTAACAGTTTAGTAAACTGGAGATAAAAGGAAATTGAATGTCTTAAAACTTTCCTAGTTGATTTTGTGGCAGAATAATGATGGTAACACATTTCTTCTGAATCTTACTATACCCCTACTGAAGAGTCTTCATGAAGAGATTTCTCTAACAAAATGCTTCTGCCACCAAAATTTGAAAAAATAATAACCATTAGACATCATGATATAAAGGGAAGGCCAGAGAACACAGTCAAAGCCCTAATATGAAAATTATTTCACGGTGAAATAGTATTGCTATGTCTTTTAACAACATAGAAAATGTCACGGACAGGAACATTTCCCTCACTTGAACATACAATAAATTTTAAACTGTACTAATATTTTGAATTAAAGAATTAATGCTTCTTTCCTATAGGCATCCTAAATGAATTACCTAGTGAAAACATCCAATAATTTTAAAAGCCAAAAGGTTAAAATTGGAAAGGAAAAAGACAGTTATTTTTTGTATAATTTGTGAGTCTGATTTTGACTTTCTTTCACATTTATTATGTTTTCTTCTTTGTTTTCTTATATTTCTTCTATATTG
Source organism: Cheracebus regulus (assembly GCA_963574635.1). Taxonomy (NCBI): domain Eukaryota; kingdom Metazoa; phylum Chordata; class Mammalia; order Primates; family Pitheciidae; genus Cheracebus; species Cheracebus regulus. The sequence continues at coordinate 29,238 of CAUYQU010013654.1, read as the reverse complement.
ACTATATTTCCTATATTATATTCTAAATATTCTGGCATTTGGGTCCTTAATCCTATAGAGACTGCCTCTCCTCAGGCTAGCTTATTTATAGAGATGAAAAATTACTCCTCTTTGAGTGTGCATCTGATAAGCACACCAACCAATCCAGAGCCCACACACCCAACCATCTCCTTTATCAAATTCTCTCATACCAAGCCAATATTCTCTCTGCCCTAAATCACCCCAGGATAAAGTACTGGATAGTTAGGTTCCACCTCTACAGCCCAGAGCCTGCTGAAATCTTTCAAACTAGCCTGAACTAAGCTTAGTCAGTGAACTTACCCTGCCTTACTCATTTCTTCCCATAAAAATCCCAATAAAACCTCAGGCTGTGCTCTCCCTCTCTCTCTTCTGCTGTTTGACCAATATTGGTGCTTCTCCATGCAGGCTGCATAGAGTGATGTGTCTTCTTTTTCTAGGGACCTATGAGTATAATCTGGTTCCTTTATAACAATTATTTCCATGTCTACTGTCTTACCATACTGGATTAAAACACATCCCAGCTACATTTTAGAACACTTCTCTAACCTTAGAGATTTGGAATAAATAATGGTAAAACTGTAGTACTCAAAAATGGTACATATTGGTCTAAAAAGATATTTGTCTGGCTTAAGATTGAAGAACTCCCAAACACATTTTTAAAAAATCTATTTTGTTCTTAAGGACCTCTAGGAAAGAAATTGTTCAAACTCCTTTCAATATGTTTTGAGTTTATTGATCTCTTTCTCAAGCAATGTGGCTTTACAGTTAACCTAAATTCCCCAGTTTTCTATTTACAGTCTATATAATGAGTTTTATTTTTTCCCTCAAGGCCAGAAAAAGTTAGCTTTCACCATGAGTTATACGATGGAGAAGAGAAAATAAGTCCAGTTCTTCCTCCTCTCTTTTGCTCTCCGGAGTAGCTAGTTTGAGGCTTGTGTTTTACAGAGATCAAGTTCCTAAACGCTCATAACAAAAGAATCCAGCTACTCTTTCAAATAAATCACTTGAAGGGGCTCCATATTAAGCATGTCATGGCCAGCATGGTCAATGTGTGCCATTCCACCCTAAATCCAGGACAAGGAAAGCTGTTCTCCTCTACCCTACACACCCTCAACACATCAGGGGCACATCAGTAGAACCTCCACACGCATATTTGCTTGTCTAATAGAGCTACAAAATAATTCATGTTAAAGGTTAAGAGAGAGAAAAAATAATCTATGCAGATTATGACAGATTTTTTTCTGATCTACTAAAATCTTTTGATCCTTAAAATGTGCTTTGACCACCCACTTGATATTTAGTATTTTACTTTTACATTTTGACATTTTTAATTGTATATACATGTTAAATAAAGTAAACCATTTAAGTTACTTTTAGTTATTTAATTTTTATATTAAAATGTGATTTATATATATTTAGGATATATTGTAGAATTTTTATAAGCTCTCAGCCTCCTGAAAATGCATTTTAAATAACTGATAATACTAAAGCCAAGCTATGGGCCCCGTCCTCACAGAATTTCTAAGTCAGCAAGTCATATAGCAGAAGATATGCAGGGAACTGTAAGAGCACACAGCAATGGCATGCAACCCAATCCAGGAGGGGGCAGGGAAGACTTTGTTAAGACATGGCAGTAAAGCTGAGGTCTAAAGGTTGAATAGCCATTTATCTGGGGATGGGAAAGTAAAGAAAAAATGTTCCAGTCATGGGAAAAGTTCCAAAATCAAGAGAAAATGTGTGATAGATGATTGCACTAATAGTCCTAATTATTCAGGCTTCCCTTTGATAGTTATACTGACCATGAACTTGGCCATGTGACTTGTTTTGGCCAATAGGATAGTAACAAACTTGGTGCAAGCAAAAAATTATATTTGCATTCTTGGTTCCTGTCTTGAATTCCTGTCATCATGATAACATGACCAAGCCATGCTACTGAAGGATCAGATCTTGGAGACATCAAGGACATCCTAAATGAGCCAATATTATAAAAACTACCAGTCTTGTGAGTAAATCCCAGCCAAGATCAGAACTTCCAACCCAGCTAATACTGACAAGCAAAATTACCCAATTGTCCACTACAGGGGTTATGGAGAAATAAAAAATGCTTGTTTCATAAGCCACTAGTTTTGGGGTGTTTTTATTATGCAAATAATTGAGGCAATAGGTAAATGATAGAGATGGTAATATACTGATAGGCAAAAAATAAAAACATTTCACTATTTCAACATGTTTTATTAAATTTCTGCAGAGGCTGAATCTTTTTTTGAATGGTAATTCCAATTATATTTCATCTTTGGGGACTCTTTTGTGTCTTTTCATTCTGTTTTTATTTGCTTGTTTATTTGTTTACATGTGCTTGATCCTTCCTATTTCTTTAAACTTAGTTATTCCCCAAGAGATTCTCACTAAATCAGATTGAATACATACAGCTATAGCTTCACACTATATACTTATTCTCTTCCTCTGGCTTTATTCCCATGTATGTGACCTGTTGGAGCTACTTTTTATGGCTTATGGACCCTCCTGCCTTTCCTGAGCTTGAACCTCTTCTGTGCTCCCTTAGTTTTGTCTTCTACATTTTCGAGCAAGGAACACACCTACTGCCTACTCTCTAGTTTCCACAAAGCCCATTTAACCATACTTTCAGACTCCCAACTCAACTTTTGTGGTCCTGTCTGCTGCAAGTCAAAGGGACTGCATAGTATGAAGCTGCAGATTCTTTATACATTAAGGATATTGATTTTTACTTTTGGCAAATATTTTTCTCAATCATTTTAACTCATAATTTAATTTGATATAAACATGCTGATGTCAGAAAATAAATTTATAGTTCAGTCAATTTTCTTTAGTATATTTTCTCCATTTTTAAGGTTAGAAAGCCCTATGCTGTCCAGGCTCAGTGGCTAACATCTGTAATCCTAGCGCCTTGGGAGGCTGAGGTGGGTGGATTACCTGAGCTCAGGAGTTCAAGACCAGCCTGGGCAACAGGGTGAAACCCTGTCTCTGTTAAAATACAAAAACATCAGCCAGGCATAGCAGCATATGCCTATAGTTCCAGCTACTCAGGAGGTTGAGGCAGGAGAAGGGATAGAATCCAGGAGGTGGAGGTTGCAGTGAGCCTAGATAAGCCACCGCACTCCATCCAGCCTGGGCGACATAGCAAGACTCTGTCCCCCGCCCCCAAAAAAAAAAAGAAAGAAAAAAAAAGTCTTATGCTAATAGGCAATATTTACTCTTCAGAGAAAAGTTAATTCCTAGGTTGTAATATAACTTTTGGCCTAATAATAGGACTGCTAGTAATTTGGAGATTATATATATTAGATAAAATAAGCTGGAGACAACTTAAACGTCCATTTATAGGTTAATATTAAAATAAATTAGGCTGTGTATTGCTAAAATCTACTACCACCTAATAAAAATGCATGTATAAACATTTGCAATTATGGAAATAGCACTATGATATTAGAAGTATAGAAAGCACACAGGCTATAACTTCATCCATGAAAAATTATATAAATATCTAATTTCTATTTTATGAAATATACAACTACAATTTATACATATGGTATAATAATGCATATATTTTTCAGTGAGGCTCCCAGAATAAAATACTACTGAAAGCAGGAGTCACATTTGGGAAAATACAATTGACAGGGATAGAAACAGGAAAGAGAGGGTTGTATTTTCTACTTCCTTTTGAAGATTAAATTTTTTACTATCTACATATAAAATTTTTATTTTTTATTAGATTTTAAAAGTATATTTATTGTACAAACACTTCATATCTGTTTTCTTCCCAGGTTTTTGAATAGTTTAATTTCTTTTTCAATCTAAAGTTTGTCTTACATTCATGTTTATAAAGCAAAAACTAAAATGTCACATCACAATGTACCAGGACTTGACAAAACATGTGATTTTAAAACATGTTTAGTAAGATGACATAATTTCAATAATTTTGATAATATAGCAACCAATAACTTTTGCAAAGATAAACTTATGCCCCATATTGCTACTTATCCTCAGACAAAGAAAAAATAAAACCAAAGTCTACAGACTTCTAACCTTGCTTCCCTTGTTGAACTCAGTAACCTGAAATGTCCTGTACACTATCTTATTGGGAAAATTCTCTCCATTACACTCTTCCATACACATACACATGCATGTACACTCCATATACACACTAAAGCAAAGTAATTATCAGCCTGCGAGACTAGTGTGTTTTTGAAAACGGTCTAGAGAGGCCGCACTATTCTGTAACAGAAGAATAAAACATTAGTTGTGGGAGAGAATTATGACCATTTCTGACCCCTTCCTGATTCTTAAGTGCTTGATTTCACCTCAATTTCCCAAAACCCACAACATAGCTCTTATAGCATAGCCAGTAAGCTGAGGAACTGCTTATCTGATTCCACATAGAACTCAACCTCCGTTTGCTGAGACTAAATTACTTTTCTGATATCTTCCACCTGGTGGTCAACCCTGTACCAAATTAGCCTCACAAACTAGCTGCTTCCAGTTCTGTTCTCTAGCACTCTGTCCATTCCTGTTAATTTATTCTGTAGTTATCACAGGGGTTTGAAAGAAAACCCAATGGTTAAAAGAATAGACACTGAAGCTGGAATCACTGGGTTTGATTTTTTTACTACCATTTAGTGTTTTGATCAATTTACCAAATTTCTCTACAGTCACATTTTCTTCATTATTAAAATAGTATTTAAATCTCTAATATATGATTTCTGAAGAAACCATGTTTAATTGAGATAATATATGTAAAAAGTTATTTAAGTTATTGTTCCCCTCCAACTGCACTTAGCGAATATTGACATTTGCCTAAGTTGAATTTCACAGAACTATCTGGGGCTGGAAGTTGACATTTGCACGTGGAGGATGAAGAGTAGACAAGGGGTCATATATGTCCAAATCCCAATTACTGTCCTCTGTCACAAATTTACCCACAGTTGGCAGCTTAGAGATTTTTCTCAACCTTCCCATCTATACTTTCCAAAGAGAATGTTGGTATTTTCTCTTGGTTTAAAAGAGTAAATAATAATAATAAACTAGTCTCACTACTCTTATTCAACATAGTACTGGAAGTCGTAGCCAGAGCAATGAGGCAAGAGAAAGAAATAAAGGGCATCTATATTAGACAAGGGGAAGTAAAATTGTCCTCCTTTGCAGATGACATGATCTTATATATAGAAAAGCCTAAAGACTTACCAAAAAAAAATACTATTAAAAATATTAAAGGGGGCTGGGCGTGGTGGCTCACACCTGTAATCCCAGCACTTTGGGAGGCTGAGGCAGGCGGATCATGAGGTCAAGAGATTGAGACCATCCTGGCCAACATGGTGAAACCCCGTCTCTACTAAAAATACAAAAAATTTAGCCAGGCATGGTGGCACGTGCCTGTGGTCCCAGCTACTCAGGAGGCTGAGGCAGAAGAATCACTTGAACCCAGGAGGCGGAGGTTGTAGTGAGCCAAGATTGAGCCATTGCACTCCAGCCTGGTGGCAGAGCAAGACTACATCTAAAAAAAAAAAAAAAAAAAAAAAAAAAAAAAAAAAAAAAAAAAAATTACAGGAATTCATTAAAGTTGCAGAATTTAAAACTGACCTTTTTTTAAAAAAAAATTAACATCTACAACTCAGTAGTGTTTCTTGACCCCAATCATGAGCTAGCTGAAAAAACCAATCTTACTTACAAAAGCTAAAATATTCAATTATCTAAGAATAAATTTAACCAAGGAGGTGAAAGATCTCTACAATAAAAACTATAAAACACCAATAAAAGAAACTGAAGACAAAAAAAGATGTAAAAACATTGTATATTCATCTATTGAAAGAATTGATATTGTTTAGATATCCATGATATTTACTCCAAGCAATCTATGGATTCAATGTAATCCCTATCAAAATTCCAATGTCATTTTTCACAGAAATAGAAAAAGCAATCCCAAAATTTGTGTAGAAACACAAAAGACACAAAATATCTAAAGCAAAAAGAGCAAAGCTGGAGAAATTATACTAGCTGACAAAAATATACTACAAAGCTATAATAACCAAAACAGCATGATACTAGCATAAAAATGTGCACATAGTCCAATGGAACAGAATATGGAATCCAGAAATCTACAATTTATAGCCAACTGATTTTCTGTAAAGGTCCCAAGAACATTAGAGAAAGAATCGCCACTTCAATAAATGGAGGTAGGAAAACTGATTATCTATATGCAGAAGAAAGAAATGAGACCCTTGCATCTCGCCATGCACACAAATAAACTCAAATAAAGACTTAAATGTAAGGACCCAAACTATAAAACTATGAAAAGAAAACAGGAGAGAAATACTTAAGACCTTGAACAAGTGTTTAATGGGTAAGAATCCCAAAACACAGGCAACAACAACAACAACAACAAAATTGAGATTACATAAAATAGTTTTAGCACAAGAAATAAGACAATCAACAGATATAAAGAGACAACCTGTAGAATGGAAGAAAATATTTGAAAACTATTCATTTGACAAAGGATTAATATCCAGAGTGTACAAGAAGCTCAAACAACTCAACAGCAGTAAAATAAATAATCTGATTGTAAAATGGACAAATGAGCTAAATAGATATTTCCCAAAGGACAAATACAAATGGCCAACAAGTATATTCAAGAAATGCTCAACATCACTAATTATCAGGGAAATGCAAATTGAAAAGCATATGGTGATAGCATCTCATCCCAGTTGCAATGGCAATTATCAAAAAGACAAAAAATAACTGCTGGTGAGGATGTAGAGAAAGGGGAAGTCACACATGGTTGATGGGAATGTAAACTAGTGCATCCATTATTAAAAATATATGGAATTTTCTCTATAACTAAAAATAGAAATACCATATGATCCAGCAACCTTATTGCTGGATATTTGTGCAAAGGAAAATAAATCAGTATATCAAAGAGATTATCTGTATTTCCGTATTTATTGTAGCACTATTCACAATAGCTAAAGTCTGGAATCCACCTAAGTCTCCATCAATATCCAATGAAATACTATTTATTTAAAAAGAATGAAAGCCTATCATTAAATATGCCTGGAAGACGACATGTTAAGTGATATAAATCAGGCACAAAAAGATATATACCTCATGCTCTCATTCATGTGAGAGCTAAAAGAGGAGAGCTCGTAGTAGAAGTAGAGAGGAGAATTGTGGTTACTAGAGGCTGGGAAGGATAACAAGAGGAGAGAATAGGAAGAGAATGGTTAATGGAAAGCTGCAGCTAGATAACAGGAATAATTTCTCGAACACTATAGCACTGTAGAATGACTATGGCTAACAATCATGCTGTATATTTTCAAACACGTAGAAGAAAGGATTTTGAATGTTCCCAGTACAAAGGAATGATAAATGTTTGAATGATGAATATGTTAATTACACTACATTGATTATTAAACATTGTATACATGTATCAATATATCATCCTGTATCCCATATATGTGTACAATTATTATGTCTCCATTAAAAAAATGTTTAAAGGCAGGAAGACAGGAGTGGGGAGGGTCAAATAGAGAGGGGAGGAATCAAAGCAGCTTAGCATTCTGCGTCCATTTAGATTAGGAGTAAATAACCCTTTACATTTTGTTTTATTTATTATTATTATTGAGAAGGGGTCTTGCTGTGGTACAATCTCAGTTCATTGCAACCTCCTCCTCCCAGGTTCAAGCGATTCTCCTGCCTCAGCCTCCTGAGTAGCTGGGATGACAGGCATGTCCCACCGTGCCTGGCTAATTTTTGTATTTTTAGTAGAGACGGGGTTTCTCCATGTTAGCAAGGCTAGTCTCAAACTCCTGATCTCAGGTGATCCACTCGCCTCGGCCTCCCAAAATGCTGAGAGTACAGGCGTGAGCCACTGAGCCTGGCTAACCCTTTACATTTTAATAGTTTCTGAAGCTGCATTAAGAGCAGAGTACATTAATCAATTTCACAATCATAAGCCATTTCATAATGATGGTAAAGTGCTCTCTATTTTGGAAGTCATAAAAACATTATATATTTGGGAAATATTATCATCCATAATAAAAAATAAACTTTTGGCACCCTAAGTAGAATTTTTCAGTTATTAAAAAACTTCTGTTTTGATGAGTTTCTTTCTAGTAATGGTGACTAAATTAAGTTTATTTCCAAATGTGAATCATTTTAGACATTATCAATTCAAATCCATAGAAAGGTCAGTTTATTTCTCTGAATTACAAAAACTTGGTTTCCTTAATCCATTTAAATCTCTAATAAAGTCAAGAGTTAACTTGTTATCTGTTTCTAATCTTTTTAAAGGGTGCACAAAATCTTAATGTAATGGATTTTGATATTATCATTTCCTTGAAATTTACATTCAATTATTTATGAAAAATAAGTATTTTGCTGTCTTACAGAAATAGACAGTCTTAAAAGTAATCTGGCAGTGGATCTAATGAAGATCTGGTAGTGAAACCTAAAAAAAATATAATGTATTTAGTTGGTTTTTTAATTTGCCATTTGTTAGACTTTCTAAACTGAAATGCGTATTTGTGTATGAGGCTGCTCTGTACAGACAGCTACATGTATTATTTTTTAACCTTGAGCGAATAAAAACAATAGGAGGAGACAGAAGAAAACAATTGGGAATAGGGTAGAATTGATGAATGTGAATAGAGGCGATGCTAATTTTACAGACCAAATACTACTTTTATGGATAGAATGTTTTCAGGTGATTTGTAAAGCTAACTAATGATTTTTCCACTTTCACTTTCTCAGTGTAAGGTAGTAAAATGCTCCATTAACATTCCTGCAGCATTCTTAATGTAATTTTCCTTTCCAGTAGCAACAAAACCATGTGCATGAATTTTTATTTATTTGAATTTTTTCATATGATGTAAAAAGAACAAAGGAGACCTGTTGCTTATTAGCTATGTGAGCTTTAAGTAAGGCATTTAATTGTTCTGGGACTTGGGTCCCCCATCTATAAACTAGAAATTATAGTATCTACCTTATCAGATAGTTATGAGACTTTAATGAGAAAGTGTATATACAAATACTTGCAAACTCTAAAATATACAAATGTGAATTCATGTTATTATCTTTTCATATAGCCAAAAGGTTTATTTCTGATTCAATTATAAAAAGAATAAATCCACATGTAGCATAGGGACACACACAGCTGAGTCAAGGTCTGCAGAAAAGATATATGTATATTATTGAATAAGGCTCCTGATAGCAAGTCACTCATATTTTTCAGTCTCTGTAATGAGGGACCAAAATCAAATGCCTTTTGGATCCAGGAAAAGAGCATAAGGTTATAAATGCCCAACGTATAGTGACAGGATACAATGAGAGTCATGAAAAAAAATGAAGAGAAAAATGTGTTCTTCATAAAGAAAATCAATTTAATTTTATAATTATTGTGCTGGCAAACACATACATCTGCCCCTGTCAGTGTGTGGCTCTCATATGGTGAAAGAGTTAAATGCATGTGAAATAAGAAAACAATCAAGATCACAATGTCGTAGGTGACTGAAATGCAATGGAAGTTTAGTAAAGGGAGACCTGACAGTAGCTGGAGCATTCAGAAGTGAGATCAAAAAGAGGGCACTGAAAAGCTACTTTGAAGATTCAGTAATGTCTACGTAGACGGATGGGGGAGAGGCCAGAAGAGAAGCAGCGACTTCTGAGAACTCATGCACAAAGCATAAAATGAATGAGCTTTCTTTGAGGGCCATCTTTTCTTACAATACTGAAAAACCATTGAGGATAAGCAAAAGACAATGTTGGAAGATAAAACACAAATAAATGTAAAGAAGAATGATAGAATAAGGAACATGAATAGCATGTGCTAGGGTATAGGGTGTCAGTGCACATCTGGGGAAAGACAGGTTTTGGTAAGATAATTGTTGTAATAACAATGGACTGACAATAAAAGTAACACATTTCAACACATGAATTTAATTCAAATGAGTAACTTATGGGTAATTTATCATTGATCAATTTTCTGATTAAATTGTAAAATTTACAATTTTGATTAAATTGTAAAAAGTCATGGAAAATGCAAAAAAAGAAAGAGAGAAAAAAAAGAAAGAAGAGTGGAGAGAGATTACTGGGCATCCTATGGAGTCTACCACAAGTTATCCCAATCTATACACATCTGCACCCTTTCTTCTTTGGGTTATTTTACGACTCTGTATACCGTAGAATCCCAATAGCATTGTAACTAATTTTAGTCCTTGGAAATACAAATGAATTTTGTCTAGAGGAAATAAAATAATTCCTTCTTCAAGAAGGTACATTTACATCTCTTTAAAAAATTAATTTTGGCATTCCTGATTGCCTAAATATGTTTTTCTGCTCTGTTTTCCTAAAAACTGGTTTTAGGTGTTTTAGTAATGCCCTCATGTATTACTTTCCCAGAGCTGCTGAAACAAAAGGGCCACAAGCTCGGTGAGTTAAAACAAAAGAAATTTATTCTCTAAAATTCTGGAAGATAGAACTTTGAAATTAGGTGTCAGCAAGGCCATGCTTTTCCTGAATGTTCTAGGGGAGAATTCTTCCTTGCCTTTTCCTAGCTTCTGGTAGTTGCTGGCAATACATGGCCTTCCAGAACTTACAGTTACATCAATCCAGTCTTGGCCGGTGTTGTCACATGGCCTTCTTTCTTGTATCTGTTTCCCTGTCATCACATGGTCTTCTTATAAGGACCCTAGTCATTTGATTTAGGCCCCAGACTAATCTAGTATGACTTTATCTTAATTTGACATATCTACAAAGATCCTATTTCCAAATAAAGTTATTTTCACAGGTATGTAGATTAAGATTTCAACATATCTTTTTGAGGGCATATTTCAGCCCATAACACCTCATTAACTAACAAATTAAGTAAAACTTGTAACATGTTCATTTTATATTTTGTTTGAATCATAGTTATATTATATATATATAATATTATATATTATATATAACCATGTATATATATTATACATATAACTATGATTCAAACAAAATATTTTATATTTTATAAATATAAAAATATTTTATATTTTGTTTGAATATATAAAGAATATATATATATGTGTGTCAATAAAACTGCCATTTTGTTAAAGAAGCATTAACGCCCCCCCAACCAAACCCTTATATATCTTCAACAGCTAAAATCTAAACTGTGGACCTTCCAAGGACAAGGTCAATATCTTTCACTGTTTCACCCCAATGTATAATGTCAAGTACAATTGTACACACTTGGTAAACATCTGTTGGACTTAAACCAAAAGTCATTTTTTTTCTTTCCTTGTAACAATTCAGAATAAAAAGGATGAATTGTTCAGGCCCTAAGGAGGTTGGTGCCAGTGCTCCAGCTGTGAAGTGATCGGGCCTGAGTCAAAACAGCATGGAGGAGAAAGAGCAAACTTGAGTATAATGTCAGAGGAAAAGAATTCAGAATTTGGTTATAAACACTAGGAAAGATAAAGCAAGAATATGATGTGACACCAAAATCTGAAATAAATAAATCAAGGATGAGCTGGTATCACTTTAATGTTCTGGGACATTAGCCTTCTAGTTACAAATAAAGTCATCATTCTGAGGGAGACTAACAGAAAAACTCTGCGATAACTCTAATATAATGAGAAATATACATATCTGGATTCTGCTCCTGGTTTCTGGCACATAGCTCCTAAACTCTTGGAGTCTCCCAAATGGTGAGTGTCTTTTCTATGCTTATGAAATGACTAGCAGCTGGAGGGTCACTGGACATCTTCAGGCTGAGTGAGGCTGGTCACCAGAAAGACATTATTTTCTCTTTTTGTCCCTTCGGGCCTAGGAGTAATAACAGTTTTCCATTGCTAATGGTCCTTGGTTGCCTCCATCTTATTTGTTGGCTCCCTTGTCCCTGCTACCATCTCGGCAAGCAATCCTTCCACTAAAGTCTTCAGTCGAACCATCTGAACGGAATTCTATTTCACACTTGGACACTGACTGATAGAGTGACTTTTCAATAAAATTCAACATTAATCAGCACTGAATATTCAATAATTTAAATACATGTGCACATAATCATAAGCCACTTAAAGCTAGCTATTTATAGAATAAAAGGTTAAATAAAAGATTAAAAGGAAAAGTCAATGTTTCCAGATGGGTTTAATCATAGAATTCTGAGACATCCTTCTTATGTATTTTTCCATGTTTACCACATTCGTTTTACTTTCTAAAATCTTCTTTCATCTTTTTAATGACATCTTGATGAAGTATAGATGTGTCATTATTATAGAGAACCTCAAGTAATGGGGGGGTCTAAGAATAGCATATGCAGTAGTGTGGAATTACACAATACCCTCTGTTTTTCAGTACCATACAATCACATGCATCAATTTATGTAAGCGGTCAGAGGACCACCCGTGACTTCCAGTTTCCCAAGTAGTAACTTTTTTTTGAAAACTGACTACGTATTTACAATATGTGTTTCTAGAAATAATATTAGGTAAAAGCATCTACAAAACAGTTACACATAGAAAATAAAATCTAAACCTTCTACTGTGTGAGCCTGCGGAAGCCCTAGTCAGTTACTTGGAAAGTCAACAGACTTACTTCTATTACATTCATGTACTATTTTTCATGGAACAAGATTTGTTTCTCAATTTTCACTGTAAGTTTAACGACAAAGTGAGAAAAGACATGTCTCACAGGGATTTTAACAAGAAGAAAAAAATTTAAATAGCAGAGAGGGACACAAAAATGTGTTTGTTCAGGCTTTTTTCCATTCCACCTCTTCATCACTTCTCAGACAAGGAGTAGAGTACATTATCTTGCAAATTAAGTAAGAAGTCATAATTTTCATCCTTACTCTCTCTTTAACTGTAACAAAGTACAAGAAACCGTTTTTCTAGGGTGGTATTTTCTCTGAGAGAGTTGGAATACAAACTTTTTAAGATCCATTTCAGATTTTGATTGCTATATTCTGCCTATAAAGTGGAGCTTTTTCTCTTTACCATCATAGGGGAAGGCCTAAGGGATTCTTAGTTTCACAGAAGGGAATTTCCTGGGGACAGAGAAAGGAGAAATTGACTGACACTTAAATACAGTTTTAAATGTTTAGTGGCTCCAGATAACTACACTCCCTCCTTTAGTAGTAACATACTTTATTCAAACAGTTGTGGATGGCCACCTGCCATGCAAATGTGGTAGAGAACATGCAGGATCTACAGCTTTAGTTTCATTGTGAAGACCTTCATCAGACTAGTTCTGTTCCTTGTGTCTATTAATAATGATGAGTCCAGTCTCTCTTCACCCATTATCTAATGCAATTCTTTGAAAAAATGCCTTCCAAGTGCTCTAGACTGGTACCTGAATTCTCTTGTGAACTCCAAGGGGTTTTATACTCACGTTTAACCTTATAAAATATATAATTACTTCACCATCCTTTAACTGTTGATTCTTCCAACTGCTTGGTAAATTTGTGCTGTTAACTGTTAACACTCTCAATTCTCTTTAGCACTGCTGTGTAAATAACATTTGAGCCTCTACCCAAGCTGAAGTTCTGCTCCCTCTATCCCTCTCCTTCAGTCGTCAGGAACGAGTAGAGAAAAATTCAACTGGATTTTTTTTTATTCCAAAATTTCACACTGTTTAACAAGCAAATGTGGAGGTTTTCAATTGATCCTATGATTTATGATCTTGACACAGTGCCTCTGTTATTTACTGTTCTCCTATGATATTTACAAACATAGTGAAGATCAATATTCCAGATTTTTCAAAAGAAAGCATAGACCCTGTTAAGAGAACAAAGTACTACCTCATGATAATATAATTTTTTACTAAACTCACAATAATTTTTATGATCCAAATGGTTGAATTATCTAAAATCCTATGAAACCTTATAGTTGGTCATTCACCTTATCAAGATCAGTAGTGAAGAGAAAAAAGCAGAGCCTGTCTCATTCATCAGGAAGGATCAGATCCTCTGAGGGAAACAGGATTTGGGAGATCAAAGTCATATGTAAAAGTCATTTTACAATGACTAAAATAAATAAAACATAAAAGTTGTTTTATGTGTTTCAAGATATTAAAATTAATTTATATTTATTATCCCTATATTCACTAGATGATAGCTTTAGATTTTCTTTCACCAAAGCTTTCAGCAAAATATATGTGTGTGTGTTGGCTGCAGAAAATATACATGTTTAGAAATATTTTTTTCCCAGAATCTGAGGCTTTAATCCAAATGTTAATGGCTATTTGACATATAATTTAGAGTTATTGATTCCCTCTTTAATTTTCTCATAGTCACAGAAATAAATAATCATTTGTCTGATATTGAAAATTTGGGAGTAACTTTATCTAATATACTCAGCTATGGTAAATAGAAACTTCAACAACTCTTTGCAACATACAGGGTTATAGAATCTTAGTTCAGTCAAGGATGACTTTAGACAAAGGGTTTGTTCTGTGTCTGTCTTTCCACAGAACGTGCTGAGTGTGTCTTTTCTAATAATCTGAGGAGTGAAGATCTAACACTGTTTGACTTTCATAGATTCCAAGCTTTATTGCAAGATCCTTTATTCCTACTCTGTCATCTGTTTTATTTCTCTTTTCTATTTCCAGTTCTCTCTTTTTCCAATTATTCCCCAATAGAAATGAGTCATAATTTGGGGGAATTGACATGCTTTCAGCCATGGAAAAGTAAATAGAAGTAAATCCTGGAATAAACGTTCTGCTGAGTGGAGTTATGTAACTGACACACATGGGCAGGGACATAGGCAGGATTTAGTAGAAGGTTGAGACAGGAGCTTTAACATCTGTTTATACAAAGGGGAGGGGTAGAAAGAACTAATGGACAAAAACAGGTTATTGCAAGGTATCTGTTTACTACCAAATCATTTGGACTAGTTTTCAGCCCTTTATGAAAAAATAGTTTAAGGTCAGAAGAGTGCTTACAATTTCTAATTCTCTTATAATTTCTAATTTTCTTAAAATGTCCTATTAGGTTTCCCACCACCCACGTTGGTGCTCAGGTCTAGCAGCATCACAGAGAAGTAGAACTAAAGGGAAGAAGCTGATGGATGCCGTCTTGTATTGCAGGTGATGACAGGTATGGGAATCTCCACAAGGCACTGCTATCAGCCCACCGAAACACCTGAGGAAGCTATGTGGAATTTGAATATGCAGTTGGAAGTAAGGTACAAATTTTGGGTTATTGAGATTAACATGATTTCTTTCATGTTCATATGTAGTTTAAGGGTGATATTATTCAGGCAATAATCATCTACACTAACAAAGAGGATTCAGAGTTGGGGAGAGTTACTCTATTTAGATTGTTTCTGGGTGAAAATAAGTTGGAGCATAAACACTTTCCATAAATGTATTTCTCACTGGTTCCAATTTATGTATTTTATGGGAAAACAAATTGATAAAAATTTAGGACTTCAGTTTTTTAAAAGGGCAATTAGAAAAATTTATCACAGCCTGGCACGGTGGCTCATGCCTGTAATCCCAGCACTTTGGGAAGCCAAGGCAGGCAAATCACCTGAGGTCGGGAGTTTGAGACCAGCCTGACCAACGTGGAGAAATCCCATCTCTACTAAAAATACAAAAAATTAGCTGGGCACAGTGGCACATGCCTATAATCTCAGCTGCTCAGGAGGCTGAGGCAGAAGAATCACTTGAACCTGGGAGGCAGAGGTTGTGGTGAGCCCAGATTATGCCACTGCACTCCAACCTAGTCAATAAGAGTAAAACTCCATCTCAAAAAATAAAAATAAAAATTATCATGTTGAGTAGTTGCTTAAAAAGCAAGAAGTAATTATGGAGATTTAATATAGATAAAATCCTCTAAGTGGAAAGGTCTTTTCAAGGAAATATCTTAGAAAAAAAAATGAGATCCAAAGAAATATGCTGTATTAGAGGAATATGACCTCAGATTGACTATTTTGAAAACTTAAAAAAAAAAAAACCTTAATTATTGATAGCATCATAATGATCAGGGTCACTCTGGTGGGGTACCTCTCAACAAAATTAAATTTTAAAAAAGGTGAATCCAATAGCAATAGTATTCGTGTTTAACAGTGTTTAAATGGCAGACAAAAATAAACGTGAATTTGTTACATGCTGTTAGAAATGGCATTACTATGTTTCTAAATCATTATTGCTATTAATAAGGTATAATATTAAAGAGCTCATTTTCTAGAGCAAGACAGTCCACATTTAAATCTTGTCTTAATCAGTTTCTAGTTGGGCACTCTCAGTTTCTCTGCCTGTAAATTAGAGATAGTAATAGCATCAATCTCACAAGATTTTATGATGATAACTAATATGTGTAAAATGCATGGAATGTAGCCTACATAAGTAACTAAATTTAAATATATATATACCTTTGAAAAAATTAACAATTATGATTTTTAAAGTAAATGAATATACTTTAGAATGTAAAATGGTTTTTCTGTTATCAGTTCTAAAACACCATCTGTACTACAATTATGTTTATAGTACCTAAAAGGAAAGAAGGACAAATCAAGGCATTTTTATAAGATTTTTTTAAAATTTACATACAGTGAAAACACTGGGACATTGCTAAATATTTCTGTCCCATTAAGCAGGATTTATAGCCAAGGCATTTGCTCATAAGCATCTACAGTTGGGTGATGTCACATGCTTGCTCATCTGCCATTACTTGTGAACAGTAGTTTGTGGCAAGCAAGAACCTGAAACCTTTACATGGCCGTGGTTATGAACCAGGAAATAGGGAATTAAGCAAAATCAGAAAAACAGATGTTGGCTCTAAGTTAGGAATCAGTACAAGACCTCACAGAATGATAGGATGACTCATGGTTCTGTGTCTCCTAGAACAATGTTCAATATGACTAACCTGCCACCAAATTAAATTTTGCTCCAGGACAGTCAGTAAGACAGTCTTGGATTTTCCAATGGACATTTTAATAAGCAAGTCTGAGGCAAGGTAGAGAGATTCAGGAATACTGGGCCAACAGGTTAGTGGGGATGGGAGGATGGGAATAGAAGAAAGGTTAAATAAAACTTCCTTCTTTACATTTGCAAGTCGTTTTACTCTCTGCCATGCCTCAGAATATGTGCTAGTGCCAAGCAAATGAGAGTGAATTCTTGCCCTAAAAAAGTCATCTGGTTAATTAGATTCCAATACATAGATAATGATATGTATCACTTAGTATTCTTAGAGGTTATAAATTAAGGCATTAAATTCAGTCAAAAACAGTTCTACCTTACTGATTTTCCATATACGTGTCTCATAAGTTGATGAAAAAAATTAACCCATGACCCGATTTCATTTTTAAAAAAAAAACTAAAGTTTATTCAATGGTCGCAATATGCCAACCACCACGCTAAGGAACATGTATGCATTGCTGAGAGATTTGTGTGCATATCTACAAAACCAGAGGAAGTATTATTATCCTTCGTGTACAGATGAGGAAACTTGAGTCTGAGAAAAGAAACACGAATTTCTAAAAATCACACGGTTCATATGTGTGGGCTTGTGAATTCAAACCCAGGTAATCAACCTGACTTCATCCTGGGTATGTATGCTTCACCATAAAGCTACCCTCAAGTTAAGCTCTGAATTTTTCCAGTGATGCCAACACTATGTGCAAATTAAAAGCATCTGGGCAACTTTTATAAATCCTGAGACCACGCCATACCCAGACCAATTTAGTAAGACCTTGGGGGTGTAATCCAGGAACTCCTAAGTTTAGAAAATTCCCCAGGTGATTCCAATGTGCAGCCAAGATTGAGAACATCTCTCATATATTCTGCTCAAAGAAAATTTCACAGCTTTGAATTTTGTTCTTTACATAAAATTGTCACAAAGTATCTGTTGTTCTCATGCTCTCCTATTTTGATAAATGAAAAAAATATTTGTATTAAAAATTTATTCCAAATACTCTTCCAACCATTCCCCAAACTGAAATACTCTTAGAAAGGCTTAATCTGTTTGTTTGCTACTAGCATTTTTACTAAGTTCATTACTTTTTACCTCATGGATTAGAATATTTCAATGGTATATAAATGTACAATTTTCTGTAAGATGATGGTTAAGGATTGGGGATTTGATGCTAGCATGTCTAGGTCTGAATCCTGGCTCCATCATTATGTTTGAGCAACTTAAACTCTTTTTGCCTCAGTTTTATCATGTGTAGAATGGGGTCAACATTAGTACCTAACTTGTAGACCTTAGATTTGTGCAAGAATTAATTTACATACAAAGAGGACTTAGAATAATGCCTGTTACATAGTAAAAACTCAATGAATTTTAGCTATTTTCATTGTTATTTTGTATGTAACGGGGAAATCAAGAGAATGCATTTTCCTCTGTCACACAGACATTCACTGATGAAATAAGAATCTAATTATGTCTCATATAGCTGCCCCAGATTTGAAAGGCCATTTTTTCTCATCAGAGTGAGGCATTTTATTGCTCTCTTTCCATTGCTGGAAAACTTGCTGCAGATTTTTTACTTTTGCCATGAATATGCACCTAATACTTAGCCTGAATCAATTCTTCTGACTTGTGATCATTACTATCTATCCATTTTGCTGTCTCAGTGCAGCACTAGAGCAATTCTGCTCTACTCCTGAGTAGAGGCAGTAGTGATTAATACAAGTTCAAAGTCTGGCGTAGCATATGGAACTAAAGTCTGTTTCTACCTATATCACTATGGGCTGCCTCTCACCTGCATCAGAATTCAGAGACTGACATTAGCAAGCCTCCTTCCAGCTTGCATGTAAGAGAGACCTTGCTGAGGACAGTGGTGAGGCTTTCTGCAGTGCACTTTCAACATGGTCACAGCTCTCAGCTGACACATAGCATTTATATCATAATCTAACAGGTTTTTTGGCCTGGCACGGTGGCTCACGCCTGTAATCCCAACACTTTGGGAGGTGGGTGGGCAGATCACGGGGTCAGGAGATGGAGACCACCCTGGCCAACATGGTGAAACCCCGTCTCTACTAAAAATGCAAAAAATTATCTGGGCGTGGTGGCGCGTGCCTGTAATCCAAGCTATTCGGGAGGCTGAGGCAAGAGAATTGCTTGAACCCAGGAGGCGGAGGTTGCAGTGAGTGGAGATCAGGCCACTGTACTTCAGCCTGGCAACAGAGCTAGACTCCATCTCAAAAACAGGAAAAAAAAAAAAAAAACCCAAGTTTTTCCAATTTGACATTTTATTTTTCAGGATATGACACTAACACATATTTGACAACTATACTCTCCTTTTTTCTTCTGCCTTTCTTTTTCTCTATAGATCTCAGCTATAGACATTTTTTTGAGTGACAAAGAGTTTTCTGTACTTTATTTTCTTATCTCTGTGCTATAGTGTATTTTGCTGAAACCATTTATTTGTTTCCTTTCACTATTCCTTTCAACACATGCTATTCCATTTTTCTCTCTGATATGCAGAAAAAAGTTAAAAGAGAATGTAAATTGAGTCTCGCATACAGATATGATTGGTTGGTTTCATTTTGGAAGTTGAGAGAAATCATAAAAATTTCACCAGAGAAATAGATAGAGATATTCAAAAGGCTGGTCAAACTCTAGAGGCTGTCTGCACATTCCTAAACAGAAGTGAATGGATGAACCAGACAAGTCCAGAGCTAGTAAAGCATGATATCAATAATGCCATTTAATAAAATGTGTTAGTTCAGATGGACCTAACTGCTGAGGGACATCTGATGAAGCAGTCTTTGTACAGAAGACCAAAGGCAAGGTAGCCTGCTCAGACCTGTGCCAGAGGCAGACTGTTACCTTCTCAGCCTGGGCTCAGCCAGAAGTTTTTTGAAGTA
This sequence comes from Cheracebus regulus, assembly GCA_963574635.1. Taxonomy (NCBI): domain Eukaryota; kingdom Metazoa; phylum Chordata; class Mammalia; order Primates; family Pitheciidae; genus Cheracebus; species Cheracebus regulus. The sequence continues at coordinate 9,405 of CAUYQU010013654.1, read as the reverse complement.
AGGTGGTAATAAAGCTCCCTGGGAAATCAACCAATTTACCTTGGAAAAAATTGTCACACATTATAAATACAGTACCCAGGAGTAAATTGTGCATATTTGTGAAGTACATCAAGCATTAAGTGGGGTCGCAGTGCATTAACATGTCCTGGTAACCTTAAACACTTCATAGAACTTCCGAATTCCCCCACATACTGAGTGGCTTAGTCAAGCCACTCTTGTCTACACATTTAGACAAGAGACTACCATTTTATTTATTATATATATATAATGTATCTCCATTGTTACATATACAAGATCAATGCTTCTAATTTTATAAAACCTACATTTGTGCCCATTCTTTGGAAGTACACATTTGATATGATGATAAAAGTGTTAAAATATTATTACTCCAATATTCACAGCCAAAATTTCTAGTTAGATATTAGACACTGACTACCTTTTACTAAACATATCCTATCTATGGTTTTTACTGCTTAAATAAGACTCAATACTTTTACTCATAATGATGAATATAATAAAGTATTATACCAGAACAGAGCTGAGCTGTTACTACCAAGCCTATTCCAGTAACTCAGCAGTCTTCAAACATTTTAAGTAGTGTGATCTGTTTAAAGGATCTAACCACTTAGAAAGTTAGTTTCCCAAAATCCCAATAGAATAGCTAGCCTCTATTCTTCGAATAATTATAGTGAGGCTAAAATGATATGATACAAGTCATATAAAGATGTAGAACCATGACACTATTATTTCTGGTCTTGGACATACAAACAGCTATCTTATAGTAGGATAAATAGGTTTTTCACAGCTTCATCAGAAAATCTTTTAAGTCACAATCATATAAATGTAACCACTGTATGATTTTCTGAAACTATTCTTTTTAATGTAGTTTTTTACCTTATAGATATCAATTTGTTAATTGCTTTCTCACATGATATATTCAGAAATTAAAGATGTATGATTTTTTGGGAGGCTGAGGCAGGTGGATCTCAAGGTCATGAATTCGAGACCAGCCTGGCCAAGATGGTAAAACCCCATCTCTACTAAATATATAAAAATTAGCCAGGCTTGGTAGCAGGCACCTGTAATCCCAGCTACTCAAGAGGCTAAAGCAGGGAATTGCTTGAATCCAGGAGGTGGAGATTTCAGTGAGCCCGAGATTGTGCTACTGCACTCCAGCCTGGGCCCAGAGTGAGACTCCATCTAAAAAGAGGAAAAAGATGTATGATTTTACCAATCCCAATATAAGCTAAGATTCTAACACTTTCCTACTAAATAGGACATGTTTCTTCATAGAAGCTTGATCTTAACAAATAGAACTTCATTATTTCAAACTCTTCACTTGAAGGCATTAACACATTCAACTTACCAATGAAGGAACTTAAAGAAAAAAGCAACAAATTCCCTGTTTCTAATTCAGCTGCTTTCCGCAGCTCCACAGGATTTCTCAGATCCATGGCTCATTTTTCCTTTGCTTTTTAAAACTTGCAGTTATATTATTTAAGGTTATTAATTTTGCCAACTAAAATTCCTGTTCATTGCAGGATAAATAGATAAGCAGTCTTTAATTAACAGAGGCTAATAAAACAATGCCAACTTATTGTCAGCAGTTTAAACTCTTCAGAAGGCTCTCTCCAGAGATGCAGGATCCATTTTCTTACTTCTTAACATTGCGTTTCTCTCCGTATGCAAACCAGGAGGTGTGGAGTGAAGGATGTCATGACTAGCTTTTGCCCCTAACAGTGTGAGCAGCGTGAGGCAAATTGTCTTCTGTGCCACTGGCTTCACCACATGAAAACCAGTTCACTGTCTCATCGCCCTCCCACGGATAATTTAAGGAGGAAGCCCTCAAAATGATTCTAAAGTTATTGTAAATGCAAGGTGTTTTCTTAATTCTCTTCGATAGTCATACCAGGTAAATATGAAAGGTTGCCAATGAAAAGCGGTCTCACGTCAATAAATTCACTGATTAGTTAAACTACAGAGGCAAAAAGACAGGGATTTCAGACTTTCACTAGTTGATTTTAATTTTGTTCGTTCGTTCCTTCCTTCACTTATTTGGACAGCAGCTGCAACACAGTGATTTTATTTTTACTTCTCATGCCATAGCATTTTATTATTACCTATCTCTGCATAGCTTTTTATGTTTCATCATTTTCCCTTCATCTCCCTTCTCAAGTACTATTTCTCTTCCCTCATGAAACTCATCTTGATGTATTTAATGAATGTCCTCAAAGCTATCTGGCATAAATTAGTTTACTCATATATATGTCTGTGATGCTTATGTAGTTTTGGGTTTATAATTTATATAAAATAATTGTTCTGCTTGCTTTCCTTAATATATGCTTTGGAAATATATTTATTCTGTAATATATAGATCTATTTCATGTCTTGTGACCACTGCACAGAATTACAATTATATCATAGGCACATTCCACATTTTGTTACCTATCATCCCGATGAAAATGGTGATTTCAGGAGAGCTAACCTATGATTAAAAGACAACAGGTACACTGTATCTGTTCTCCTTTCCAATGGAAACTAGGAATTGAGCAGCAGCTGATGAGTGCTCAGATAGAGAAACTACTACTTTTTACTAGAGGAAGATAGAGGAAAAGAAGTATTATTTATTAGGGCCAATTATGCTGAAATGGAGTTGGGGAAAAGTCCATCTCCCAGGATTAATTATAGTGAATTTACTCCTCTCTACCTATGCAACTATGTGAGTCTCACCTGGCCTTGCTCTCTTAGCCTACCTGAGCAAGTCAGGTCAAGAAGCTAACTTTTTTTTTTTTCATTAAATTTTATTCTAAGTAACTAGGTACACGTGTGGTATGTGCAGGTTTGTTACATAAGTAAATATGGGTCATGGTGGTTTGCTGCACAGATCAACCTACCCATTAGGTATTCTTCCTGATGCTCTCACTTCCCTGCCTGACAGGCCCCAGGGTGTGTTGTTCCCCCATGTGACCATGTGTTCTCATAATTCAGCTCCCATTTATAGATGAGGACATGCAATATTTAGTTTTCTGTTTCTGTGTTACTTTGCTGAGGATAATGGCTTTCCACTCCATCCATGTCCCTGAAAAGGACATGATTTTGTTCCTTTTTATGGCTGCATAGTATTCCACGTATGTGTGTGCATACCACATTTTCTTTATCCAGTCTACTGTTGATAGGTACTTGGGTTGGTTCCATGTCTTAGCTATTGTGAAGTGCTACAGTGAACATGCACATGCATATATCTTTGTAATAGAATGATGAATATTCCTTTGGGCATATACCCAGTAATGGGATTCCTGGGTCAAATGGTATTTCTGCTTCTAGATCTTTGAGGAATCACCATACTGTCTTCCACAATGGTTGAACTAATTTACATTCCCACTAACAGTGTAGAAGTGTTCCTTTTTCTCTCCTTCAACTTTATCAGCATCTATTGTTTTTTGACTTTTTAATATTCTTCATTCTGACTGGTTTGAGTTAATATTTCAATGTGGTTGTGATTTGCACTTCTTTAACAAAAAGAAATAAAGATATTCAAATAGGAAGAGAGGAAATACAATTATCTTTGTTTACAGATGATGTAATCCTGTATCTAGAAAACCCCATCGCCTCAGCCCAAAAGCTTCTTAAGCTAATAAGCAACTTTATAAAAATCTCAGGATACAAAATCAATGTGCAAAAATAGCTAGCATTCCTATACACCAACAACAGGCATGCAGAGAGGTGAACTCCGATCACAATTGCTACAAAGAGAATAAAATACCTAGTAATACAGCTAACCAGGAAATGAAGGGCCTCTTCAAGGAAAATTACAAATCCTTGCTCAGGGAAACCAGAAAAAAACACAAACAAATGGAAAAACATTCCATGCTCATAGATAAGAAGAACCAATGTCGTGGAAATGTTCATATTGCCTAAAGTTATTTATAGGTTAAATGCTATTTCCATTAAACTATCATTAACACCCACCACAGAATTAGAAAAATCCATTTTAAAATTCATGTGGAACCAAAAAATTGTATAACCAAGAAAATCCCAAGGAAAAACACAACAGCTGGAGGCATCACAAGGCTAGAGTAACCAAAACAGCATGGTACGAGTACAAAAACAGACACATAGACTAATGGAACAGAATGGAGAACTCATAAATAAGACTGCACACCCACAACCATTTGACCTTCAATAAATCTAATAAAAACAAGCAATGAAGAAAGGATTCCCTATTTAATAAACGATGTTGGAAGAAATGGGTAGCCATATTTAGAAAACTGAAACTGTCTCCCCCCTACACCTTATTAAAAAAATAACTCAGGATGGATTAAAGCCTTAAATGTAAAACCGAAAACTATAAAAATCCTAGAAAAAAAAAGGTAGGCAATACCATTCAGGACATAGGCATGAGCAAAGATTTCATGATGAAAATGCCCAAAGTAATTGCAACCTAAGCAAAAATTGGCAAATGGTATCTAATTAAACTAAGAGCTTCTGCACATCAAAAGAAACTATCATCAGTGTGAACAACAACCTACAAAATTGGAGGAAATTTTTTCAAACTATCCATATGACAAAGGTCTAATATCCAGAGTCAACAAGGAACTTAAACAAATTTACAAGAATAAAACAAACAACTCCATTAAAAAGTGAGCAAAGAACAGGAACAGAGACTTCTCAAAAGGTTATATTCACTTTCAAGGTTTGGGGAATATGAATGGTAAAATGCCATCCACCTAGCAAAGAAAATCAATGGACAGTGCACTACTTTCCAGATATCTGATTAGCTTACTTTAATATGACTAGCACAAATTCGCAAGAGATTTACTGTAATACCCTATATTTCATCTTCAGTGCCCACATTAGACTATTTGATTAATTGTCTTACATTTTCAGTAATCTTTAAAAATTTTCCCAAAATGAACTCCTTTCGTTGCGGTATTTTCAACATAGATTTTTCTTCCACAGGTTTTTCAATAATGAGGCCCTATGTGAAAATAGATATAGCTTTCAGGAGCACAAAGAATATTATATAAAAGCACGTTTTAATACTTGTAAATGAGTTGGAGATGCAAGACTTCTCTCATGTTCCACAGGAAACATTCTAGTTACTATATCACACATGCAGATCCTGTTTTGAATATGAAGAATATGGTGATAACCTAGGACAGCATGATTGGATAGTCAACTTAATGTTTTTGTTCATTATTCCTGGAAATTTTAAATCAGATTATAACATTTGTAAACTACAATTATTGTAATGCAGTTTTTATGATTCAATAGATGCTATGCAACTTAATATAGTCATTAATTGTCAAAACACAATTATTGTTATAAAATACAATTATGCAATAGGAAAGATGCATATTTTAAAGTACACACATGCAATGTGCAGAAGGAATAAATGAAATTTAAAAATATAAATATCAAAAGGACTTACGAAAATAATTTTAAATGGCTATTTATATTAACCCATCAGCAATCATTGACAAAAAAAATCTTATATTAAATAATAAACTTAATTTATACACTGCCTTAATATACAGACAACATATGTATTTATATATATTTAAATCCACATTGTTTACATATATATGATATATGTATATGGTTGTATGGTGTGTGTGTGTGTGCATACTCATAGATATCCATATATATAGTCCATATGTATTTCCAGATATATATATATTCATATATATCTCTCCATATATATATCCATCTCTCTCTCTCTCCATATATATATATATATATATATATATATCTTGCACTTGATAATTTGTGCAATATGTGTGTGTGTGTATATATATGTGTGTGTGTGTGTGTGTGTGTGTGTGTGTGTGTGTGTGTGTGTGTATAGACTTCTTACCTTCCAATATTTCTTGGTTGTAAAATTGAAAAAGTGACCCAAAAACTCAGAGGGCAATTTATAATATTGGATTTACCTCTGGTAACATAGGATTGTAGGGAGTGGGGAGGACCTAATGTCAAAACAAGACCTTCTTCTCTTTGAGGACCACAGCCCATAGAGTGGGGTGGATCCACCTTTTCACTGAGCATCAGAAGGGAAGACAAGGCAGAGAAGAGGCCCTGATGGGCTGCAGAAGGGAGGTGCGTTTTGTCTGCCCCTGGCATAGTGACTACAAAAGCAAGTTCCACTATGCTTGTGTTCTGGGAAGCCGTAAGTAAGAGAAAGGCTATGTACAATCAGCATTATTTCTGTAGAACTCACTGGTAATATGTGCCAATCATTAGTCACTCCCTTGGGAAAGAACAATTATTAGGATGAAGATAAAACTGGCCACTTCTTAGTCAGAATGTAGAATTACTGGCATACGTTTCCTTTTAGGGACCTCAGTAGGAATGCAGTAACATCATCACACCAACAGTAGTTTGTGGAATCCATTCAACTTCCTACCAGACTCTAGGGGTGAAAGCATCAAGATTCCCAGAATGTAAAGGCAGAAATATAAAAAATGATACAGAATAGGCTCTATTATGAAATTTGAGGGACGCAATGGGCTTAGATGGGGTTCCTGATACTGGGATCTGCACAAGAGTGTAATGTTGTGGAAAAGGTTTCTTGAGAATTCTGATGTTCACATAAGAAATTTGATCCAAACCTATGCAACCTATAAGTTTTCAAAATAACTTGAAATTAAAAGTAAAATTATCAAGTGCAAAGCATGACCTAAGCAATGAGAAAGATTCCTAACCCCTTGCTTCCTATTGTTATCTGGAAACCAGCAAGTTCTACAGGTCTTCTGAATCTGGAGTCAGTGTTGAAGCCACATGCAGGCTTGCTACCTTGGAAACTACTGGACATTGGCAAGGAATGAATGGAAACATAGGTCATCTTTCTCAGCTTCAGATCAGAAATAGTATTATTTAATGGTCATCTCCTTATTTTCTTAGTGGATTTTATTTTGGGCTACTTTATGGTATGCTGATGCCTGTATCCCACCCCTAACATGGACACATATTACAGTTCTCATGTGATTTGATATAGATTGGTTTCTCACTTAAATAGAAAAAAAGAATTATAAAAATTCCTAATGGTGATAAAGGAAGCAACTTCCTTGGTAAGTACAAATGTATTGGAGACACTTAATTCAAAAGGTAAACCTTCCCTGTTCAGGAAGTAACAGGTTATAAAAGGATTGACAGGACTCACGACTTACTGGGTGACAAACCTGTTACAATTGACTATTTTCTGAAAGTGTCATTCATGCTTGTAGAGGAGATGCTTCTATTGGGGCTGTGCTCTCTTGTATGTTATGGACAGACACAGAAATAGCCACAATATCTCAGTCTTATATTGTTGACAATAATCTTATTGTATAGGAATATTGAGGCAGGGATGCTGTGAAGGATTTTAATATTTTGATTATAATATAAAACTGTCTTTTAAATTTACACACAGATATTTAATAAAGGGAATGGTTTCACACTAATTTTTATGTTGCCATATAGTATTGTCTGTGATATTTATGCTGTTGTGAGTCATCCTTACAGTCTCTAGCAAGCTGCTTTGGAGAGTGTGGCTGAGCTTAATTTGATGAGAAAAACAGAAGAACAGAGGATTTTTGATTCAGATTCTATGCGAAAATAGGTTGAAAGAATGTAACACATAATGTTAGAGATAGAGAAGGACTCACATCATCTTACTACATTCCCATTGCGGTCTCTAAAAGGAAACTTCTGCCAATAATTCTAGATTCTGAGGAAGAAGTGTCCACTTTTTTCTTCATCCTATTAACTGCTCCTTCCCAAGAAAGTGACTAATGACTGGCTGACGTTACCAGTGAGACTTCTGTGGAAGCAATGCTGATTGTACATAGCCTCTCTCTTACTTGTGGCTTCCCAGAACTCAAGCACAGTGGAACTTGCTCTAGTAGTCCCCACACCAGGGGCAGAAAAAATGCACCTCCCTTCTGTGGCCCATCAAGGTCTCTTCTCTTCCTCACCTTCCCTTCTGATACTCGGTGAAGAGGTGGGTCCACCCCACTATTTGAGGGCTTGTGGCCCTAAAAGAGAAGCCTTGTTTAGGCTTCAGGTCCACCTATTCTCTACCATCTAATGTTACCAGTGATAAACCTATATTATAGTTTGCCCCAGTTGACTTTTGGGGATCAATTTTTCAATTTGTTACAGCCAAGAGGGATAGGAAAGGGAAGAATCTGTCTTAGACCTTATTCCACAAAATACTACTGAAAGTAACTAAATGAAACCAGAAAATAATTTACTTCCAAATAGTATACATATATATATATACACACACACATGTAAACTGTATAGATGTTATATATGTGTGTGTGTGTTTATATATCTTGTGTATATTAAGCTAGTTTATTAATTTAGCTTATTAATTATTTAAATATATGATTATTCACTTTGGGAAATATTTGTTTTACAAACTCTAAAACTGCAAAAGCATCCCTAATACATTTATATATTTTTTCAAAAGCATAATAATTTTAGTGAAAAAAGTAAGAAAAAAAAGCTCCACTTTAGAGCTTACCATATAATCTAAAGCACATTATTTAGAAACCTGTATCCTTTGCCTCATCTTCAACAACAACAAAATAAGTATTAGCAAATGCCTTAGCAAAGAATAATTATAGCAAGGCTTTAGTAAATTGAAAAGAATTAAATCCTCATATAAATTCAAAAGTTTATACAGTTGGTAGTTTATTTATTTTATTAATAATAAATAAGGGCTTAAAATAAAGACCAGACTCTTTACCCCAGCTGTCCATGATCAATCATTGAGAAATGAGAGTGCAACTTAACTTATCTAGAAAAGTAAATATTATTTAAAATGTTATATTTTTATAAAAAATACAGTACCATCTGCAAATATTTTAAACCTATTACTGAATAAATTATCTAATATGTGTTCACCTCAGCAAACAGAAAGCTTGTGTAGTTTTCACAGATAAAACAGTTTACATCTTATAACTGGATAGTCTAAGTTCAAATCCCTTGTTAGCTGTGTGTCCTCACATATGAAAAACCATATGTGACTTAGTTTACTCATCTATAAAATAATATCTACCACATCGGGTTACTTGAAAGATTAAACATGACAAGCATATTTTAATCATTGATATAGTTTGGCTTTGTGTCCCCACCCAAATCTTATGTTGCATTTTAATCCCCAATTGGGGGAGGGACCTAATGAAAGGAATTTGGAGCATTTGGGCAGATTTCCTCCTTGCTGTTCTCTTGATAGTGAGTGAGTTCTCACAAGATCTGGTTGTTTGAAAGTGTGTAGGTAGCACTTCTCCATTTGCTGTCTGTCTCCTGTCACCATGTGAAGATATGCTTGCTTCCCCTTCACTGCCCATCATGATTATATGTTTCCTGAGGGCTTCCAGCCAGGCCTCCTGTTCAGCCTGCAGAACTGTGAGTCAA
>CAUYQU010013653.1:0-29317 GCA_963574635.1 Cheracebus regulus | reverse complement strand
CCAATTTTCCCAACACTATTTATTAAACAGGGAATCCTTTCCCCTTTGCTTGTTTTTGTGAGGTTTGTCAAAGATCAGATGGTTGTAGATGTGTGGCGTTGCCTCCAAGGCCTCTGTTCTGTTCCATTGGTCTATATCTCTGTTTTGGTACCAGTACGATGCTATTTTGATTACTGTAGCCTTGTAGTATAGTTTGAAGTCAGGTAGTATGATGCCTCTAGCTTTGTTCTTTTTACTTAGAATTGACTTGGCTATGTGGGCTCTCTTTTGGTTCCATATGAAGTTTAAGGTGTTTTTTCCAGTTCTGTGATGAAGGTTGTTGGTAGTTTGATGGGGATAGCATTGAATCTGTAAATTATTCTAGGCAGTATGGCCATTTTCACGATATTGATTCTTCCTAACCATGAGCATGGAATGTTTCTCCATCTGTTTGTGTTCTGTCTTATTTCGTTGAGCAGTGCAGTGTAGTTCTCCTTGAAGAGGTCCTTTACATCCTTTGTGAGTTGTATTCCTAGGTATTTTATCCTCTTTGTAGCAATTGTGAATAACAGTTCGTTCTTGCTTTGGCTCTCTTTGAGTCTGTTATTGGTGTATCGGAATGCTTGTGATTTCTGCACATTGATTTTGTATCCTGAGACTTTGCTGAAGCTGCTTATCAGTTTCAGGAGATTTTGGGCTGAGACGATGGGGTCTTGTAAATATACAATCGTGTCGTCTGCAAATAGAGACAATTTGACTTCCTCCTTTCCTAATTGAATATCCTTTATTTCTTTTTCTTGCCTGATTGCTCTGGCTAGAACTTCCAATACTATATTGAATAGGAGTGGTGAGAAAGGGCATCCTTGTCTAGTGCCAGACTTCAAAGGGAATGCTTCCAGTTTTTGCCCATTCAGTATGATATTGGCTGTGGGTTTGTCATAAATAGCTTTTATTATTTTGAGATACGTTCCATCAATACCTAGTTTATTGAGGGTTTTTAGCATAAAAGCTGCTGAATTTTGTTGAAGGCCTTCTCTGCATCTGTTGAGATAATCATGGGGTTTTTGTCTTTGGTTCTGTTTATGTAGTGAATTATGTTTATGGACTTGCGTATGTTGAACCAGCCTTGCATCCCCAGAATGAAGCCTACTTGATCGTGATGGATAAGCTTTTTGATGTGCTGTTGCAGTCGGTTTGCCAGTATTTTGTTGAAGATTTTTGCATCTATGTTCATCATGGATATTGGCCTGTAGTTTTCTTTTTTTGTTGAGTCTCTGCCAAGTTTTGGTATCAGGATGATGTTGGTCTCATAAAATGATTTGGGAAGGATTACCTCATTATGGATTGTTTGGAATAGTTTCAGAAGGAGTGGTACCAGCTCCTCTTTGTATGTGTGGTAGAATTCAGCTGTAAACCCATCTGGACCTGGGCTTTTTTTGGGTGGTAGGCTCTTAGTTGCTGCCTCAACTTTTGCTCTTGTTATTGGTCTATTCAGGGTTTCAACTTCTTCCTGGTTTAGGCTTGGGAGGATCTAAGTGTCCAGGAATTTATCCATTTCTTCCAGGTTTACTAGTTTATGTGCATAGAGTTGTTTGTAATAATCTCTGATGAAGGCTTGTATTTCTGTGGAATCTGTGGTAATATCCCATTTATCCTTTTTTATTGCATCTATTTGATTATTCTCTTTTCTTTTTTATTAATCTGGCTAGTGGTCTATTTTGTTGATCTTTTCAAAAGACCAGCTCCTGGATTTATTGATTTTTTGAAGGGTTTTTGTGTCTCCATCTCCTTCAGTTCTGCTCTGATCTTAGTTATTTCTTGTCTTCTGCTAGCTTTTGAGGCTTTTTGATCTTGCTCCTCTAGCTCTTTCAATTTTGATGATAGGGTGTCAATTTTAGATCTTTCCTTCCTTCTCATGTGGGCATTTATTGCTATATATTTTCCTCTAGACACTGCTTTAAATGTGTCCCAGAGATTCTGGTATGTTGTACCTTCGTTCTCGTTGGTTTCGAAGAACATCTTTATTTCTGCCTTCATTTCATTTGTTCAGTTTCCATGAAGCTGTGCGGTTCTGAGTTAGTTTCTGAATTCTGAGTTCTAACTTGATTGCACTGTGGTATGAGTGACTGTTCAGAGTTGGAGGAGGGGGGACAGGAGAGGTTGAGGTTGCGGTGGAAGGAGGAGGAGAGCCTGCTACAGCCTCCACAGTGCCCGTTTCTTATCTGTCTTTTTCTTGGCTGCCAGCTTCTTGTGATGTTAGCCAGCATGCTTCTTGGCCATGGGACCCTCAGCCCCTCCTGGGCCCCCTGGGGCTCCAGGATCAGTGGAGGAGGCTGCAGTGCCACTGGCCAGGGCACAAACAGCTTCAGCCCTGCCAGTGGGCCCACCAGCGCCCCCATGGATCTCTGTGAGCAGATGGGCTGAGCTGCATACTCCTCATAGTTCTCAAGGAGAAGGCGGCCGGCCTCCTGGTTGAGTGCAGACTCGGGGTTAGGGTGGATCAGCAGGCACTTAATGGACAGCAGCACATGTCGGATGCCCAGCTTAGCTGTCCAGTCCCTCTTGAGCACGTTGTCGCAGATCTCGCCACTGGCGCCCACATTCAGGTGGAAGATCTTGGTCAGGAAGTGGCCCTTGGGTGGGGAGGCAGGGAAGTCCTTCCCCAGCAGCAGTTTCATGCGGAACAGACCTCCAGCATATGGGGTCCCCTCAGGGCCCTCGATGGTTACCTGGAGGTTGGTGAGGTCCTCCTCATTGGGAAAGACCTTGATGCTATTGGGTGTGTCTGTGGTCAGTGTCGTCACCTCCTTGTACGCCAGGCAGATGATGTGTGGGGGCAGGTTTTCCACGTTGGAGTTCATGGCTGCGGCCGGCAGGGGCAGGTCCCCCTGGCCCCCTGACTGCGTTCTTCAGCCTGCCCGGTGGCCCCACTCTGCTCCCTGCTGCCTCTGACACCTACCGCTCAGTGTCCAGTGATCCGCCACCCCAATGCCCGGCGGCACCCCATTAATTTGCTTTTGAGGGAAATAAAGTTCATCTGTAAAGCTATTCAGCAAGTAAGAAATGTCATTTACGAGCCTGGAAAAGAGGTATGAATGAAGAAAAAAATTGGAAAATCTTTGTGTAATAAAGATTTCTAAGAGATCAAACAAAAAGAAAATGAATTCTAAAGAATATCGAGGGAGTATTTCCCTTTTCAGAGATCTTGAAGGAGGCAGCATATGAAACAAAGTGGAAAGAAAAAGAAACTGACAGAAACCAAAACCAAGGTCTCAAGCAAATCATATTTATAGCATGTGAATAAGAAATACAAGGGTTGTGTTGTGGATGTAGAGAGGCTTCTGGAATTGACATCTATCCGTACTGTTGAATAGAGGAAGTTCTATCAAATATTGGGGTTTCTATGAGTTGAAAAATAAATTGACAGCAAAATCAAACCTAGGGATGATTAAGCATAACTTATAATGTGGAAAAAAGTGAGAAACTATTATAACAAATATGTAACACCTCAAGTTGCTTCTAATTCATAGAAACGTCCTGGGTTTTGTTTTTGGGTTTTTTTTTTTTTGAGTTGGAGTTTCGCTCTTGTCTCCCAGGCTGAGTGCAATGGGCACAATCTCAGCTCACTGCAACCTCTGCCTCCCCGATTCAAAAGGTTCTCCAGCCTCCGCCTCCCAGGTAGCTGGGATTACAGGCACCCACCACCACACCTGGCTAATTTTTGTATTTTTAGTAGAAATGGGGTTTCGCTATGTTGGCCATGCTGATCTTGAACTCCTGACCTCTGATGATCCGCCTGCCTCCATGTCCCAAAGTGCTGGGATTACAGATGTGAGCCACTGTACCTGGCCAAGACTTCTGTTTTTTATAATAAAATAATTTTAAGAGCAGAATCAAAGGAAATAAAAAGCGAGAGATAAAATGGCCATGATAAAATTAATAGTAAGCATTCATTATTAGCCAAACTTAGATTTTTGTAAGGTCTTTCTTGAATAGTAAGGAAGGTAAAAAAGTGAATTAATAAAATTGATTAAAAGTCACCTTTTTAAGAAGTAAAAGAAAAAAGAAAAGTAATTTGTGGAAGGAGTTCTTTAAGCTTTAAAGAAGAAAAATAGTTGGAGGGAAAACTAATATTTTTTCTAGATTTAGCAACAAAAGGTTTTATAAACATTGCATGTTATATGCCAGTCTTAAAAGCTATTCGTAAGTAGATAGTTACTATGGTGGTCAACTATAAAAAATACCTGGATTCAAAATTCAGGCCAGCATCTTAAAAGTTTTGTATACAACCTTGGTTAAGTTAGTACTGCTCTATAAAGTGGAAAATAATAACACCTGCTTTATAGCATTAAATAAATGATATAATGTTAAGTATGTGTCAAGTACATAGTAAGCATCCAATAAATGGTAACTATTTTTATTGACCGAATGACCTTATGCAATTTACTTAGCTGCTCTGAATTTTTAAGATTTTTTTTTTTTCTGTCAAATGGGATTAGTTATATGATGGTCTTAGAGGGTTATCAAGAAGATTAAGTTATTAGAAAATTAGTGTTATTAGAAGATCTTGTAATATGAAGAGCACATAAAAACACTTAGTAAATATTAAATACTGTTATTTCAAGAATCTCAAAATAATATGTATCACAGTTTTCACGATGCTTTTTTTTTTTTTTTTTTTTTTTTTTTTTTTTGAGATAGAGTCTTGCTCTGTCACCAGACTGGAGTACAGTTGTGCAATTTCAGCTCAGTGTAACCTCCGCCTCCCAGGTTCAAGTGATTCTCCTGCCTCAGCCTCCTGAGTAGCTGGGACTGTAAACGTGTACCACCATTCCCAGCTAATTTTTGCATTTTTTAGTAGATATGGGGTTTCACCATATTGGTCAAGATGGTCTCCATCTCTTGACCTCATGATCTACCCGCCTTGACCTCCCAAAGTGCTGGGATTATAGGCACGAGCCACTGCACCTGGCCCTTCAGTGCTTTTAAATATATTCTTCATATAGTCTTTTCAACAGTATTGTGATAGTCCCTTTTACAGATGAGATGCAGAAAGCTTGAGAAACTTAGAGCCAAAACAAGCAGTCCTTTTACTTCCAAGCCAGTTCTCTTGCCCAACATGCATTTAACTCACAAGACTTATTTTTTAACTTTTTATTTTGAAAATTTTTTCAATTCTTCAGCTAAGACAGCAGAAGAGATGATTTATTGTATACTGTTACACTCAGCTGCAGCTTATTTTAGAAATACTACATTTAAATGTAGTTGCAGTACAGAAAGATCTCTTATATCCTTTACCCAGGTTCCCCCCAGTGGTAACTATATCTGGTATAACTATAGTACAGTATCACAACCAAGAAATTGACACCTAGTGACCTTATGCAGAATTCACAGCTTTAACATGCATTTGTGTGTATGTGTCTGATTTGGTTCAATGCAGGTGTATCATGTGTAGATTCATGTTACCTCCAGTACATTCAAGATGCAGAACTTCAGTCACCACAAGTATTCCCCATGCCATTTTTTTATAACCACAACCAATCCTCCTATACCCCAGCTGCTAACACTTGCACATCACTAGTCTATTCCCCATGTTTACAATTTTGTCATTTTGAGAATATTATATAAATGGATTAACCATTATAACCTTTTGAGATAGACAATTCTTATTTTTAATAAGATATACACTTAATTTATATCAAAAATAAACACATCTTAAAATGTAAGCCTTCTCTCTAGTGGAACAATTAATCTCTTTCTAAGTTTTTGGCCTACATCTTGTAAGAGAAGGATTGGTGGGAAGAATCCACATGACAGAAATTAACAATGACAAAGACTCTTAAATTTCAAATCTAGACACACATAGTTCTTGGGTTTTTAGATGACATCACTTTTTTGTTTTAAAAATGGTTCAAAAACACAAAAGATGGTTCAGTGGCCATTGCCTGCCTTTCTTCTGAAAATGCTTTCTTGTGAAAATGCACATAGCTATACCTCTTGGGGGGATTTTTACTGTCACATCAGTGACTATGGAAAAATAGGTAAAGAAGAGAGTGACATCCTGGTAAAATGTGGAATAGGAAGTTTCACAGCTTGGTCTCTCTAACAAAACCATTAAATGTGAAAAAGATAATGTAATAAACTATTTTAGAATTCTGGAAACTGAACACTTACAGCAATCTGAGGAGTGCTTGATGAAGAAAAGGACACCTGAATTGCAGTAACGGAGTGATATGCATGAACCAGCTATCAATTCCCTTTCTTCAGACCTGCTGCAGCCATGGTAGTTCACATTTCTGGAGTAGCTGGCTATTGCCAGCAGTGGCAGTAAGGAACTTTTCCTTCAAATTTTAAGAGTTGTGCATTTGGACAGTCTGGCAGTTCCCTGAAGAACCAGAAAAGACACTTTTTTATTTTTTAGCCTCCCCCACTGGTTTGTAGCAGCTTTCTCATGGCAACTAATAGAAAATGTAAAGGCGCACACTCTTTTCTTTCTATCTTTTGGATCCATACATTTAATTAAATCTCTGTCAGGTCAGTGCCTGACTACAGCAATTAGAGAAGAGAATCTTCTTTGACCATATAAACTACTGTAGCCTTCAGCAAGCAAAAATCAACAATCCCTGAAGCACAGTAGAATCTGATTTTGAGAGTTACCACGTTATAGTACTCAAGATGTCTAATTATCTTACTCTCAACAAAAAAGTCACAAACTGTATGAAGAAACAGGAAAGTATAGCCCATTCACAGGAATTTTTTTTTGAAAAGAATTTTTACAGAAACCGTTTCTGAGGAATACTAGACATTGGAGTTACTAGTCAAAGACATTAAACCAACTATCTTAAAACTATCTTAAAAATGCTTAATCAATTAAAGGGAAACAATGGACAAAGAACTATAGAAAATCAGAAAAACAGTGTATAAGGCTGGGCACAGTGGTGAACACCAGTAATCCTAGTGCTTTGGGAGGCTAAGGTGGGAGGATCACTTGGGGCCAGGAACTTGAAACCAGTGTGGTCAATATTAACAAGACCCCCAATCTGTACAAAATTTTTTTTTAAAGTTAGCCAGGTCCAGCTGGGTGCAGTGGCTCATGCCTGTAATCCCAGCACTTTGGGATTACAGGTGAGTGGATCACCTGCGGTCAGGAGTTCAAGACCAGTCTGGCCAATATGGTGAAACTGTCTCTACTAAAAATACAAAAATTAGCCAGGCATGGTTGCAGGCCCCTGTAATCCCAGCTATTTGGGAGGCTAGGGCAGGAGAATCACTTGAACCCGGGAGGCAGAGAATCACTTGAACCCGGGAGAATCACTTGTAGTGAGCTGAGATTGCAGTATTGCACTCCAGCCTGGACAATAAGAGGGAAACTCTGTCTCAGAAAAAAAAAAAAGCCAGGTCTGGTGGTACACACCTATAGTCCTAGCCACTCGAGAAGCTGAGGCAGGAGGATCCCTTAAGCCCAGGAGTTCGAGGCTGAAATCACTTTTGGTTGTGACACTGTACTCCAGCCTGAGTGACAAGAGCAAGACCCTGTCTCTTAAAAAAAAAAGAAAAAAGAATGTACAAACAAATAGGGCATTATCAATGAAAAGATAAAAGTTATAAAAAAGGAACCAAATAGAAATTCTGAAGACAAAAGTACAGTAGGTACATGGAAATTCACCAGAGGAGTTCAATGGCAAAAGACAAAATTAGGAAATTGAGATAATGACATTGAAATTATCTAGTTTAAAGAGCAGAAAGGAAAAAGAATGAAGAAAAAGGAGCAGAACCTTATGGACTTGTGGGACACCATCAACCATACCAGCACATGCATCATAGAAATCTCAGGAGAGATGAAAAAAGAGCAGAAAAAATATTTCCCAAATTTGATTAAAAACATAAATATATACACCCAAGAACTTAAACATTAAGCAGGATGAAGTCAGAGAGATCCACAGCAAGACACATACTCAAATTCTACAAAGCAAGAGAATCTAGAAAGCAAAAAGTATTCTTCATGTACTTTTCAAGTGCTCTTCATGTACAAGGAATCCTCAGTAAGATTAACAGTTGATTTCTCATCAGAAACTATGGAGGCCAAAAGGAAGTGGGATAGCATATTTAAAATAGAGAAAATAACTGATAATTCCATATTTGGAAAAACTGTCCTCCAAGAGTGGAGAAAAGTGTTACAGCTCTTTTAGAATTTGTCTAGCTTGTTCCAAGTCTTCACTGGAAGCACACCCCACTCTTAAAAAAATGGAGAAAAAAATTATGACAGTTTCAGATGAACAGACTCTGGGGGAATTTATTGCTAGTACACTTGCTTTACAAGAAATGGTAAAGGGAGTCTTTTAGGCTGAAACAAAACCATATGAAAAAATAAAGAACTAGTAACTACACAAGTAAATATAAAAGCAGTATTGTATTTTTGATTTGTTATGTTTATTTTCTTTTTACTGTGTAATTTAAAAGGCAGATGCATAAAGCAATAACTTTAGATTTGTGTTAATAGTATATGATGTAAAAATATGTTACCTGTGACAATATAGAGATGGAAATATATAGGAATAGTATATACATATACTATTGAAACAAAGTTAACATTATTTAAACTAGGTTGTTATAACTTTAATATATTAATTGTAATCCCCAAAGTAACCACAAAGAAAATATCACACACACACACACACACATACACACACACACACACAGTAAAAATGGAACACTAAAAAATATGAACTAAATATGTATATTTTTAAGTGATGATGGAATTCAGGTAAAAAAACATGTAAGATACATAGAGAATAGCTAAATGGCAGCAATGAGTTCTTATCAGTAATTACTTTGAAAGTAGTTGAATTAAACTCTGCAATTTAAAGGCAAATATTGTCAGAATGGGAAAAACACAATCCATCTATATGCTGTCTACAAGAGATTGTCTTTCAGTACAAAGAAACAAAGAAGTTGAAAGTAGAAGAACCAGAAAACATGGTCTATGCAAGTGGTAATCAAAAGAAAGCTGAGGTGGCTATATTAGTGTCAGAAAAATAGACTTTTTTTTTGTGATAGAGCCTTGCTCTGTAGTGTGATGACAGCTCACTGTAGCCTTGACCTCCCACATTCAAGTGATCCTCCTCCCTCAGCCTCCTGAGTAGTTGGAACTACAGGCATGGCTACTAATTTTAAAAAAAAGTTTATAGAGATAAGATTTCACAATGTTGCCAGGCAGGTATCAAACTTCTGGGCTCAAGTGATCCTTCTGACTTGGCCTCCCCAAGTGCCGGGATTATAGGCATGAGCCACCATGCCCAGCTAGAAAAATAGACTTTAAGCCAAAAAATTACAGGAAACAAATAACTTTATTTCTTTATAAAAGTTTCAATTCATCAATTAATTAATTATAATGGTAATTATAAGCAGATATAGCAAAGTTTTAAAATGTATAAAGCAAATATTGATAAAATATAAGAAAGAAATAGTTCTATAATGGTAGTTGAATTCTTCAATATTCCACTTTCAATAATGGATTGAAACAACCACACAGAAGATCAGTAAGGAAATGGAGGCCTTGAACAACAACATAAATCAAGTAGACCTAAGAGACATAAAGATCAATCTTACTCACTTCCAGCAACAGCAGAATACACATTTTTTTTCAGGTGCACTTGGAACATTCTCCTGGATATTACATGTGGAATATCCAGCCTCAAAGGAAGTCCTAATGAATTTTTCCTTTTGTTTTTGAGACGGAGTTTTGCTCTTGTTGCCAGGCTGGAGTGCAATGACGCAATCTCAGCTCAGTGCAACCTCTGTCTCCCACGTTCTAGCGATTTTCATGCCTCAGCCTCTCAAGTAGCTGGTATTACAGGCGCCCACCACCACACCTGGCTAATTTTTTTTTTTTTGTATTTTTAGTAGAGATGGGGTTTCACCATATTGGTCAGGCTGGTATTGAACCCCTGACCACAGGTGATCCACCTGCCTCAGCCTCTCGAGGTGCTGGGATTACAAGTATGAGCCACTGTGCCCAGCCCCTAATAAATCTTTAAGATTGAAATCATACAAGTTATCTTCTCCAGTAACAATGAAATGAAATTAGAAATCAATAATAGAGACCATCCATGGTGGCTCACGCCTGTAATCTCAGCACTTTGGGAGACCAAGGCATGTGGATCACTTGAGGCCAGCAGTTTGAGACCAGCCTGGGCAACATGGTAAAATCCTTTCTCTACTAAAAATACAAAAATTATCCAGGCATGGTGGTGCACACCTGTAATCCCAGTTACTTGGGGGGCTGAGGCACAAGAATCACTTGAAACCAGGAGGCAAAGGTTGCAGTGAGCTGATACCTTGCGACTGCACTTTAGCCTCAACAGAGTGAGACTCTGTCTCAAAAAAAGAAAGAAAGAAAAAAAATCACTAATTGAAGGCAAACTGGAAAATTCACAACTATGTGACACTCAAAAAACAAACTACTGTACAACAAATGGGTCAAAGAAGAAATCAGAAGGGCTTCCCTCTCTTGTTTGAAAAGAGATGAGAAGGAAAAAAATCACACGGGAAATTAGAAAATCATTTGAGACAAAAGAAAACTAAAACACAGTATGCCAAAAATTATGGATATGGGAGAGCAGTGCTAAGAGGAAATTTTATATAGCTATAATGTCTCCATTTAAAAAGAAGAAAGAGCTCCAATAATCTAAATATATACCTTAAGGAATGAGTAAAAGAGGAGCAAACTAAACCCAAAGCTAGAAGGGAGAAAATAATAAATCTGAGAGCAGAGAGAAATACAGAATAGAAAGAAAAATTAGCAAAGCAAAACCTGGTTCTTTGAAAAGATAAAATTGATAAATCTTTAACTAGATTGGCTAAGAGAAAAAGGACTCATTAAAATCAGAAATGAAAATGGGGATATCACTACTGACTTTACAGAAATAAAAAGGGATTGTGAGAGAATACTAGGAAAAGTTTTATGCTGACTAATATGCTAACAAATTGGATAACATAGGTGAAATTGCCATATTCCTAGAAAGATGCAAAATACCAAAACTGGCTGGAGAAGAAGTGGAATCTGAATAGGCCTATAACAAGAGATTGAATTTAAAAAAAAAAAAAAAAACTCCCAACAAAGAAAAGCCTAGAATCACATGACTTTACTGATGAATTCTACCAAATAGTTAAAAAGAGTTAACATAAATCGTTGCAAAACAATTTGAAGAGGTGGGAAACACTTTCTAACTCACAAGGCTAGCATTACCCTGACACTGAAGTCAGCCAGAGATACTACAAAAAACTATAGGACTATATTCATTATGAATATAGATGCCAGAATCCTCAACAATATAATAACAAACCAAATCCAGCAGCCTATTTAAAAGATTATGCACTATGACCAAGTAGGATTTATCCCAGAAAAGTTAGGGTGCACCAACATAGGTAATTCCATCATTTTATATACTACATTAATAAAATTGCATGATCTTATGTAGAAAAGTACTTGAAAAATCTGAAAACATTCCACAATGAAAAACACTGAATAAACTAGGAATAGAAAGGAATGTACTCAGGCCAGGCATAGTGACTCACGTCCATAATCCCAGCACTTTGGGAGGCTGAGGCATGCAGATTGCTTGAGCTCAGGAGTTGGAGACCACCCTAGGCAACGTGGTAAAAACCCATCTCTACAAAAAGAAAAAAAAAAAAAGATTAGCCAGGCATAGTGGCACATCCCTGTAGACTCTGGGGGGCTGAGGTGGGAGAATTGCTTGAACCAGGGGGGTCAAGGCTGCAGTGAGCCAAGATTGTGCCACTGCACTTCAGCCTGGGTGACAAAGTGAGACCCTGTCTAAAAAAAAAAAAGTTCTTAGCTTGATAAAGGCCATCTGTGGAAAACTTATAGCTAGCATCATACTCAGTGGTGAAAGATTGACAGCTTTTCCCCTGAAATCAGGAAGAAGGCAAGGATGCCCACACTCACCACTTGTATTCAACTCAAAAGAATCCACACACACACACACACAAACACTTTGCTAAATGTAATAAACTAATTTAGCAAAGTTGTAGGATACAAAATTTATACTCAGAAGTTGGTTATACACTCATGAGTCACTTAGTGTCAGGTATACATTCTGAGAAATGCATTGTTAGGCAATTTTGTCCTTGTGCAAATATAGAGTATATTTACACAAACCTAAATGGTACAGCCTATTAATCCTAGACTACAAACTTGTACAGCATGTTACAGTACTGAATACTGCAGACATTTGTAATACAATGGTATTTGTGTATCTAAACTTAAACAGAGAAAGTGCAGTAAAAATAAGGCACAAAAGATAATGGTACATCTGTATAGGACACTTAACATGAAAGGAGCTTGCAGGATTGGAAATTGCTCTGGGTGATCTAGTGAGTAGTGAATGAATGTGAAGGCCTTGCACATTACTGTTCACTTTTGTATGACTGGCTGTGCAGATTTGTTAATACCACCATTACCACAAATGTGAGTAATACATTACACTATGACATTAAGTCAGCAATAGGAATTTTTAGCTCCGTTGTAATCTTGTGGGACAGCCATCATATTTGTAGTCTGTTGTTGGCAAAAATGTCATTAGACAATGCATAACTGTACCTCTATTCACTAGCAATGAACAACCTGACAAAGAAATTAAGAAAACAATTCCATTTACAATAGCACCCAAAACATTAACATAAAATATTTAGGAATAAATTTAATCATGGAGGCAAAATATTGTATTATATCATTGAAAGAAATTAGACAAATAGACATCTCATGTTCATGGATTGGAAATCTTAATGTTGTTAAGATAGCAGTGCTACCCAAAGCAATCTATAGATTCAGTTTAATCTCTATTAAAAAAACGGTGTTTTTTTATAGAAGTAGAAAAGCTCATCCTGAAATTAATATGGAATTTCATGAGACCGTGAATTATCAAAATAATCTTGAAATGAAAAAGTTGAGGGACACACAATGTCTGATTTTAAAACTTACTAAAAAACTACAGTAGACCAGGCATGGTGGCTCACGCCTGTTATTCCAGCACTTTGGGAGGCCGAGGCAGGTGGATCATGAGATCAAGAGATCGAGACCATCCTGGCCAACATGGTGAAACCCCATCTCTACTAAAAATACAAAGAAATTAGCTGGATGTGGTGGCGCATGCCCGTGGTCTCAGCTACTCTGGAGGCTGAGGTGGAAGAATCGCTTGGACCCAGGATGCGGAGGTTGCAGTGAGCCAAGATTGTGCCACAGGACTCCAGCCTGGCGACAGAGCAAGAGTCCGTCTCAAAAAAAAAAAAAACCCAAAAAACTACGGTAACCAAAACAGTTTAATACTAGCATAAGGATAGACATATAGCCCAAAGAAGCAAAAGTGAGAGCACATAAATAAACCCACACATATATGGTTAAATGATTCTTTTTCAAAGGTGCCAAGACCATTCAATGGGGAAAATAGAGTCTTTACAACAAATTGTATTAGGAAAACTGGATATCACATGCGAGAGCACAAGTTTGGACTCTTACCTTATACTATATCCAAAATTGAAAATGGATTAAAGACATAAATTTTATAGCTAAAACTGTAAAGCTTTTAGAAGAAAACATAGGGACAGATTATCATGACCTTGGATTTGGCAATTATTTCTTAAATATGATACCCAAAGCACTCGCAACAAAAGGAAAAAATAGATAAATTGAACTTTATCATAAGTAAAAACTTTTGTGCATCAAAGAACACTATTGAGAGTAAAAACAGAACCCACAGAAAAGGAGAAAATATTTGCAAACCATGTATCTGATGAAGTGTAACATCCAAAATATGTAAAGAATTGCTACAAGTCAACAACAGAAAGGCAAACCCAATTTTCAAATGAGCAAAGGACTTGAATACACATTTCTCCAAAGAAGGTATACAAATAGCCAATAAGCATATGAAAAGATGCTAAATTCTGTTTTAGTCATGAAAGAAATGCAAATTAAAAGCAATACGATACTTCTTCAAACCCATTAGGGTGGCTTTTACTTTAAAAAAGGGAAAATAAGTGTTAGCAATAATACAGAAAATTAGAACCCTCATGCATTGCTGGCAGGGCTGTAAAATGATGCAGATTCTGTGAAACAGCTTGGCAATTGCTCAAAATGTTAAACATATCATTGCACTCTTAGGTATATATCCAGAGAGATAGTTGTACACCAGTATTCACAACAGCATTGTTCACGCACAACAATCAAAATGTGGAAACAACCCAATTGTCTGTCAACAAATGAATGGATAAACAAAATGTGATATACCCATAGAATGGAACATTCAGGCACAGAAAGAATAAAGTTTTTGATATATACTATTACATGAATGGACTTTGAAAATAGGCTAGTTTGAAATTCCATAAACCAAAGGACAAATATTGTATAATTCAAAATTTGTATGACTCAAAGACACAAGTAGATTACCAGGGGCTGCAGGGTGACGAGGGGGAGATGAAGAGTTACTATACAGGTACAGAGTTTCTGTTTTGGATAGTAATATTCTGAAAATAGATAGTGGTGATGATCGTACAACATAAGTATACTTAATGCCACCAAATCATACAATTAAAGACAGTTATAGTGGTAAATTTTATGTTATAAACTTTTTTCCACATTCAAACTATATTATGTATATGAATAAGAATTCAGCTTAGTTACTGTTTTGAGAATCACTAACGTAACAGTTAATGAGAAAACTCTTAGGTTTTTTTTGTTCAAATTATTTATCTTTTAATCTTATTTGGGTTTTCCACATAGATTTTTCGGTGGCTCATGCCTATAATCCCAGAACTTTGGGATGCCGAGGCAGGCAAATCACGAGGTCAGGGGTTTGAGACCAGCCTGGTCAACATGGAGAAACCCCATCTCTACTAAAAACACAAAAAATTAGCTGGGCATGGTGGTGGGTGCCTGTAATCCGAACTACTTGGTAGGCTGAGGCAGGAGAATCGCTTAAACCAAGGAGGCGGGGGTTGCAGTGTGCCAAGATCATGCCACTGCACTCCAGCCCCAGTGACAGTGCAAGACTCCGTCTCAAAAAAATAAATAAATAAATATATAAAACATACTGGCTAGGCATTAGGAATATTCTAGAATTCTGGTGTTAATTTTATAATTTAATGAATGCTTTTCAAATACAAGTCATTCTCAGAAGAATTTGATAACATGGGCCTAGCTTTTTTGGGGTTGATTTGACTTGGTTGAGCTGGGGTTCTGACATTGAGAGTCTAGAATATTCATTGCCTAGGTGATAGTAAACCTGGAGGCCCAATAGAAACAAAGTACATGACTCTTGTATTGCATAAACAGGGTGATTCAAATTACCTGTGTAACATTATGTATTTAAAAACTACCTTTTCATTAGGATAAGATAGGCTGTGCTGCAGGGAAAAGAAACCCCTAAATTTGTGTGATGGTACCTTCTCATCGACAACTATCTACCAGAGAGGCTTAAGAGTTCCCCTTGTGTTTAGTACAAATCTACAACTACCTCAAAGTGGGAAATGGAGATTTCATGTGATGAGGATCTGTCATTGGTTCTTTCATAGTAATCTACATTTTAAAAATTTCTTCACAGTGAACTATGGGATGATTAAGGTATGTTTAGATTTGCTAAAATTTATTTCAAAATAAGGAAAAGATTTCTTTAGAGATATTTACAGGTTTTAGAGATTTGTTATTTCATAGCACTGGCAAAATTCAGTAGAACTCTCAACTTTGATACTGGTATCAACTTTGATGCTAGTGTTAAGTACCAACTGTGTAAATTAGCTGTGTGAATTAGTTGTATGTTCTCAAGGAATTCATTTTAACTCAATTTCAGCATCTGGAAATGGGGACAGTAGTACCTACCATATGGAATTCTTGTAAGGATAAAATGAGAATGAGAGAATGTAAAGTGTTTCACAGTGTCTGATACACGTCAGGTTTTCATTAATGGCAGTTGTTATTATTGATTGAATATTACTTCGCTTTTTCTATGTTCATACAGTTTGGCAGACATCAAATGACATAATGTAAGAGCTTTTTGAAAATTGTAAGGTGCTTTGCAGATATTCACCTGACAAATGATTATAATCTTTTTTCTGAAGTCATTATTTTCATTGTCATATAATTAAGTGTTTAATTATGTACTTCCTTGCATTTTGCTCTCATTATTTTGTGGTTGTCAATTGCATCTCCCAAACCAATGTATACACTCTTATACGTACTAATATTTTATAGCTCATGTTTCTTTTGTATCTCCCACATGAAGCACTATGTACTTAGTCAAATACTCAGTAAACATTTTTTATTTTTAGCAATTGGTGATTTCTAAGTAAGCCGTTAAGCACATCATAATTGCAATTAGAATTAAGGTTACTCTGATCATGAGATAGCTGCTACACACTTGAGAATTCCCATCAGTCAAAGGTAACCTTCCTGTTTATCCCAACAGATGCAGACCTGACGAGAGTGATTCATACCTCTCTAATCCACAACACAGATCTTTGTAATCTGTGTTGCTTTCCAAGATACTCTAAACCTAAAGCCACTGAAATAAGTAATGCATATTACTTAGTGAAGATATTCCTTACCAAATAGAAAACACTATTACCCAGCTTATTTGTTGGGTTGGCTTTAATATTTGTTCTCATGTACAGTCTAAGATAAGATACTGCTTTTTATTAAAAAAAAACTTTAAAAATCTGAAGACAATTTTCAGGAAATTGACACAGTACATAGCTCATTATCTGTTGTTTGTAATTTTTTTTGTGTGGAATTAATGATAAAAATAACATTGAGCCAGTACCTCAAGAACTACTGTAGCTAATACCCTAACTTTAAAAAAGTGTTGGATTCTCAGTTGTGCCATTTACTAGCTATGTCTCTGTGGGTTATGTAGTTAAACTGTATAAAACAAAGTTTCCTCATGTGTTAAAATGGCATTATAATAACAATCTCACAAGTTTTTTGTATTAAATGACACAGGTAGAACACTTAGCACAGTACCTGATACCTAGTAAGTACACAATATGGGTAACTTCAACCATAATTAACTCAGAATTACTTAAATATTTGGAAAATGTATTCTCTAATAAGTTTCAAAGTTGGACAGCTCCAAAGTGGGTTATTTCAACTGCTCAGTGACTTCATCAGAATCCAGAACTCTATTGTTCACTCTGCTGTTCTCAAAGAGATAGTCCTTGTCCTCACACTAGGTAACCTTATGGTCACAAGATTACTGCTACAGTTTCGGTGTTCAAATCCAGTCAAAATAGCATCTAGAAAAACAAAAGTATCTCTTTACATGAGTTTCTTGTTAAGAACAAGGAAATCTTTCCCGGAAGGCTTCTAACATACTTTCCTTCATAACTAATTGACTGGGTCCCATTCCCACCTCCTAAATGATTACCGGTGAAGAGAATGGGGTTATAAATTACCTAGGGGATGGGTGTACCCAAATCAGTTTATCTCCAAGTTTTTTGTTGTATCACTTTTCTAAAGGGTGGATGCCTAAATAACATTGGTATTCTGTTAACAAAGAAGGAATGGGTGTCTACTATAGCTATTATTCTGCATAATAGAATATTTACCATTCCTTTTTGAAGAAGTATTTGACTGTAAAGGAGGTTCAAATATCTCCTGAAACTTTTCAGTTACTTCTCATTGCTATCCATCACATATATCATTGCAATAATTTATTAGACATACTAATTCCAATTTCATTTTTTGTCAGTCTTTTAAAAAACCTGTTTCATCCTGTAACGTTGCTGCTACTGACAAAGTTACTGAAGTGTCACAGCTAAAAATGGCATATACTAGGCCAGGTGCAGTGGTTTATACCTGTAATCCCAGCACTTTGGGAAGCTGAACCTGTAGGACTGATTGAGCCTTGCAAGAGTTTCAGAAAGCCCGGGCAACATAGCAAGACCCTGTTTCTACAAAAATAAATGTACAAATTAGCTTGGAGTAGTGGCACATGCCTGTAGTCCCAGCTACTCTGGACGCGGAAGCAGGAGGATTGCCTGAGCCCAGGAGGTTAAGGCCACAAAGAGCCATGATGATGCCACTGCATTCCAGCCTGGGCAACAGTATGAGACCCTGTCTCAGAAAAAGAAAAAAAAAAAAATCTCTAGGATTATCAGGATTTCTTGAGATAGATCAAAAATGTAAATGACATGCTAACTAGGTACTTTCTTAAGGTGAATTTCATCTTGGGACTGAAGCATTACTATACGTGACTTATAAAACTTTGCTTTCTAGGCTTAAAAAAATCAGTTAAAAAGTTATTTTCTACTTACGTTCTATCTAGGTTAGCTAATCTATTATTTTAGCAGCACCAAGATGAGAACCGATTATAATATGACAAAATAGTTGTGAGGAGTACAAGGAAGGGTCCAAAAATATTATTTTAATGATATATAGGAGTTGATTAAAAAAAAGGAGAGTGATTATATAGTAATATATATGGGAAATGCTTTAGTTTTCCTGTTTTCTTCTTTTATATCCCCATTTAAAAAGCTTTTTGCTAACATGAAGTTAGTTCTACAGACTGGCTTGATACATAAACAGTTTTCATAAGAAGTTTAGATAATCTTTTTACACTCTGTCTCTATACAATCCATAGAATTGAAAAGATACAGACCACAGAAACAGTTGGAGAAAAGAGTGAGACACAATTTAGATGAAAATGGTTAAGGTTTGGCCAGGTGCAGCAGCTTATACCTGTAATCCCAGCACTTGGGGAGGCCTAGGTGGGCAGATCGCTTAATCAGGAGTTAGAGACCAGCCTGTGCCACATGGCAAAAGCCCATCTTTGCAAAAGTACAAAAATTAGGCAGGGTGGCATGCACCTGCAGTCTCAGGTTTTGTGGGATGGCGGGGTGGAAGGGGCTGAGCTGGAGAATCGCTTGAAGCTGGGAGGTTGGGGCTGCAGAGAGCTGTGATGGTGCCACTGCACTCCAGCCTCAGTGACAGAGTGATACCCTATCGCAGAAAAAAAAAAGATTCATTGGTGACAAAAATTCTAACTAAAAACAACCCACTTAATAGATATTTTTGTAGTTTGTACCATCATCTTTTTACCTTAGAGTAGTGCTATTGATAGTAGGTCTCATTGGAAGCATTTTAAACATCTGTAATGCAAGTAACAATATTAGAATAGATATTTGTGCACATTTCTTTTGTATATAGCTGTGGTATGTAGGAAGATCAGAACTATCTGAAGAATAAAGGGCATCATTTTTATAATTCAAATTTTTACATTAAAACCCTGTTTTTAGAAGGGGTTTTCAAATGGGGCTGTTAATATTTGTCAGTGTACTTTCTAAAAGCAGCAATTTGCGCCAGGAACAGCCTAACTCATTCATCCCTGTAATCCCAGCAATTTGGGAGGCCAAGTTGGGAGGATTGCCAGAGCTTAGGAGTTCAAGACCAGCATGGAGAACAAAGTGAGACACCCAACTTAACAAAAACATAATAATAAAAAAAATTAGCTGAGTATAGGGGTGTGCACCTGTAGTCCCAGCTACTCTGGAGGCTGAGGAAGGAGGACTGCTTGAGCCCAGGAGGTTGAGGCTGCAGTGAGCTACGATCACATCACTGCACTCCCAACTGGACATAAAAGCAAGACCTTGTCTATAAAAATAAAAATAAAATGCAGCATTTTTAAATTGATGTGTTCAGTTTGCGTTTAATTACCAATTTTTTTGAATTTTATATATATATATATATTTTTAATTGTACTTTAGGTACTGGGGTACATGTGCAGATCATGCAGGATTGTTGCATAGGTACATACATGGCAATGTGGTTTGCTTCCTCCATCCCCCCGTCACCTATATCTGGCATTTCTCACCATGTTATCCCTACCCAACCTCCCTACTCCCTGCTTTCCCTCCCCTAGTCCCCCACCAACAGTCCCCAGTGTGTGATGCTCCCCTCCCTATGTCCATATGTTCTTATTGTTCAGTACCCACCTATGAGTAAGAACATGTAGTGTTTGATTTTCTGTTCTTGTGTCAGTTTGCTGAGAATGATGGTTTCCAGATTCTTCCGTGTCCCTACAAAGGATACGAACTCATCATTTTGTATGGCTGCATAGTATTCCATGGTGTATATGTGCCATATTTTCGTTGTCCAGTGTATCATCGATGGGCATTTGGGTTGGTTCCAGGTCTTTGCTGTTGTAAACAGTGCTGCAGTGAACATACGTGTGCATGTGTCTTTATTGTAAGACAATTTATAACCCATTGGATACATACCCAGTAATGGGATTGCTGAGTCAAATGGAATTTCTATTTCTAGGACCTTGAGAAATCCCAAACCTTCTTCCACAATGGTTGAACTAATTTATACTCCCACCAACAGTGTAAAAGTGTTCCTATTTCTCCACATCCTCTCCAGCATCTGTTGTCTCCAGATTTTTTAATGATCACCATTCTAACTGGCATGAGATGGTGTTTCAGTGTAGTTTTGATTTGCATTTCTCTAATGACCAATGATGATGAGCATTTTTTCATATGTTTGTTGGTGTCATATATGTCTTTTGAAAAGTGTCTGTCCATGTCCTTGGCTCAGTTTTGAATGAGTTTGTTTTTTCTTGTAAATCTATTTTAGTTCTTTGTAGTTCTTTGTCAGATGGGTAGATTGCAAAAACTTTTTCCCATTCTGTTGGATGCCAGTTCTCTCTAATGATTGTTTCTTTTGCTGTACAGAAGCTCTGGAGTTTAATTAGATCCCATTTGTCTATTTTGGCTTTTGTTGCCAAAGCTTTTGGTGTTTTATCATGAAGTCCTTGCCTATGCCTATGTGCTGACTGGTTATGCCTAAGTTTTCTTTTAGGGTTTTTATGGTGTTAGATCTTATGTTTAAGTCTTTAATCCATCCAGAGTTAATTTTAGTGTAAGGTGTCAGAAAGGGGTCCAGTTTCTGTTTTCTGCACATGGCTACCCAGTTTTCCCAATACCATTTATTGAACAGGGAATTATTTCTCCATTGCTTGTTTTTGTCAGATTTGTCAAAGATCAGATAGTTGTAGATATGTGGTATTGCCTCCAAGGCCTCTGTTCTGTTCCATTGGTCTATATCTCTGTTTTGGTACCAGTACCATGCTGTTTTGATTACTGTAGCCTTGTAGTATAGTTTGAAGTCAGGTAGTGTGATGCCTGCCACTTTGTTCTTTTTGCTTACTATTGTCTTGGCTATGTGGGCTCTCTTTTGGTTTCATATGAAGTTTAAGGTGTTTTTTCCAGTTCTATGAAGAGGGTCATAGGTAGTTTGATGGGGATAGCATTGAATCTGTAAATTACTTTGGGCAGTATGGCCATTTTCACGATATTGATTCTTCCTAACCATGAGCATGGAATATTTTTCTATCTGTTTGTGTTCTGTCTTATTTCGTTGAGTAGTGCTGTGTAGTTCTCCTTGAAGAGGTCCTTTACATCCTTTGTGAGTTGTATTCCTAGGTATTTTATTCTCTTTGTAGCAATTGAGAATGGCATTTCACTCTTGCTTTGTCTCACTTTGAATCTGTTATTGGTGTATCGGAATGCTTGTGATTTCTGCACATTGATTTTGTATCCTGAGACTTTGCTACAGTTGCTTATGAGTTTAAGAAGATTTTGGGCTAAGACGATGGGGTCTTGTAAATATACAATCATGTCGTCTGCAAATAGAGACAATTTGACTTCCTCCTTTCCTAATTGAATACCATTTATTTCTTTTTCTTGCCTGATTGCTCTGGCTAGAACTTCCAATGCTTTATTGAATAGGAGTGGTGAGAGAGGGCATCCTTGACTAGTGCCAGATTTCAAAGGGAATGCTTCCAGTTTTTGCCCATTCAGTATGATATTGGCTGTGGGCTTGTCGTAAATGGCTTTTATTATTTAGAGATATGTTCTGTCAATACTTAGTTTATTAAGAGTTTTTAGCATAAAGCGCTGTTGAATTTTGTCGAAGGCCTTCTCTGCATCTATTGAGATAATCATGGGGTTTTTGTCTTTGTTTCTGTTTATTTGGTGGATTACATTTATAGACTTGTGTTTATTGAACCAGCCCTGCATCCTCGGGGTGAAGCCTACTTGATCGTGATGGATAAGCTTTTTGATGTGCTGTTGCAATCAGTTTGCCAGTATTTTATTGAAGGTTTTTGCATCTATGTTCATCATGGATATTGGCCTGAAGTTTTCTTTTTTTTGTTGAGTCTCTGCCAGGTTTTGGTATCAGGATGATGTTGGTCTCTTAAAATGATTTGGGAAGGATTCCCTCTTTTTGTATTGTTTGGAATAGTTTCAGAAGGAGTGGTACCAGCTCCTCTTTGAACGTCTGTTAGAATTCAGCTGTGAACCCATCTGGACCTGGGCTCTTTTTGGTTGATAGGCTATTAATTGCTGCCTCAACTTCAGCCCTTGTTATTGGTCTATTCAGGGTTTTGACTTCTTCCCAGTTTAGGCTTGGAAGGGTGCAAGTGTTCAGGAATTTATCCGTTTCTTCCATGTTTACTGGTTTATGTGCATAGAGTTGTTTGTAGTAATCTCTGATGGTAGTTTATATTTCTCTGGAATTGGTGGTGACATACCCTTTGTCATTTTTTATTGCATCTATTTGTTTCTTTTCTGTTTTATTTTTTATTAACCTGGCTAGGAATCTGTCTATTTTGTTAATCTTTAAAAAAAAAAAAAAAAAAAAACAGCTCTTGGATTTATTGATTTTTTTTTAAGGGTTTTTTGTGTCTCTATCTCCTTCAGTTCTGCTCTGATCTTAGTTATTTCTTGTTTTCTGCTAGCTTTTGAGTTGTTTTGATCTTGCTCCTCTAGCTCTTTCAATTTTGATGATATGGTATCAATTTCAGATCTTTCCTTGCTGCTCATGTGGGTATTTATTGCTGTAAATTTCCCTCTAGACACTGCTCTAAATGTGTCCTAGAGATTCTGGTACGTTGTATCTTCATTCTCATTGGTTTAAAGAACATCTTTATTTCTGCCTTTATTTCATTGTTTATCCAGTCAACATTCAAGAGCCATTTGTTCAGTTTCCATGAAGTTGTGTGGTTCTAATTTAGTTTCTTAATCCTGAGTTCTAATTTGATTGCACTGTGGTCTGAGAGACTGTTTGTTATGATTGCTGTTCTTTTGCATTTGCTGAGGAGTGATTTACTTCCAATTATGTGGTCAATTTTAGAGTAGGTGTGATGTGGTGCTGAGAAGAATGTATATTCTGTGGATTTAGGGTGGAGAGTTCTGTAGATGTCTATTAGGTTCGCTTGGTCTAGATCTGTGTTCAAGTCCTGGATATCCTTGTTAATTTTCTGTCTTGTTGATCTGTCTAATATTGAGAGTGAAGTGTTAAAGTCTCCCACTATTATTGTGTGGGAGTCTAAGTCTCTTCGTAAGTTGTTAAAAAGTTGCTTTATGTTTCTGGGTGCTCCTGTATTGGTTGCGTATCTATTTGGGATCATTAGCTCTTCTTGTTGCATTTATCCTTTTACCATTATGTAATGCCCTTCTTTGTCTCTTTTGATCTTTGTTGGTTTAAAGTCTATTATATTAGAGAGTAGGATTGCAACTCCTGCTTTTTTTTACTCTCCATTTGCTTGATAAATCTTCTACCATCCCTTATTTGAGCGTATGTGTGTCCTTTCATGTGAGATGGGTTTCCTGGATACAGCACACCAATGGGTTTTGACTTTTTATCCAATTTTCCAGTCTGTGTCTTTTGATTGAGGCATTTAGCCCATTTACACTTAAGGTTAATATTGTTATGTGTGAATTTGATTCTGCCATTTTGATGCTAATGGGTTGTTTTGCCCATTAATTGATGCAGTTTCTTCATTGTGTTGATGGTCTTTATCATTTGATACATTTTTGGAGTGGCTGGTACTGGTCATTCCTTTCTATGTTTAGTGCTTCTTTCAGGAGCTCTTGTAAGGCAGGCCTGGTGGTGACGAAATCTCTCAGCAGTTGCTTGTTGTTAAAGGATTTTATTTCTCCTTCGCTTATGAAGCTTAATTTGGCTGTATATGAAATTCTGGGTTGAAAGTTCTTTTCTTTAAGGATGTTGAATATTGTTCCCCACTCTCTTCTAGCTTGTAGGGTTTCTGCCTAGAGATCCGCTGTGAGTCTGATGGCCTTCCCTTTGTGGGTAACCTGACCTTTCTCTCTGACTGCCCTTAGCTTTTTTTCTCTTAATTTCAACCCTGATGAATCTGATGATTATGTGCCTTGGGGTTGCTGTTCTTGAGGAATATCTTTGTCGTGTGCTCTGTATTTCCTGGACTTGAATATTGGCCTGACTTGCCAGGTAGGGGAAGTTCTCCTGGATAGTATCCTGAAGAGTGCTTTCCAGGTTGGATTCATTCTCTCCATCACATTCAGGTACACCTATCAAACATAGATTAGGTCTTTTCACATAATCACATATTTTTTGAAGGCTTTATTTGTTTCATTTCACCTTTTTCCTCTAATCTTGCCTTTTCATTTTATTTCATTGAGTTGATCTTCAGTCTCTGATATCCTTTCTTCTGCTTGGTCAATTTGGCTATTGAAACTTGTGTATGCTTCATGAAGTTCTTGTGTTGTGTTTTTCGGCTCCGTCAAGTCATTTATATTCTCTAAGCAGTTTTTTCTTGTTAGCATTTTGTCTAACCTTTTTGCAGGTTTCTTAGTTTCTTTGCCTTGGATTAGAACATGTTCTTTTAGCTCAGAGAAGTTTGTTATTACCCACCTTCTGAAGTCTGTTTCTATCAATTCGTCAGACTCATTCTCCATCCAGCTTTGTTCCCTTGCTGGTGAAGAGTGTGATCCCTTGGAGGAGAGGTGTTCTTGTTTTTGGTGTTTTCATCCTTTTTTGCGCTGCATTCTTCCCATCTTTTTGGATTTATATACCTGTGGTCTTTGTAGTTGGTGACTTTTGGATGCGATCTCTGAGTGAACATCCTTTTTGATGATGTTGCAGTTATTTCTTTCTGTATTTTAAGTTTTCCTTCTAATAGGATCCTCTGTGCTAAGACTGCTGGAGGTCCACTCCAGACCCTACTTGCCTGGGGATCACCTGCAGCAGCTGTAGAACAGTAAGGGTTGCTGCTGGTTTCTTCTTTTGTTATCTTTGTTCCAGAAGGATACCCACCAGATGTAAGCCTAAGCTGTCCTTTATGAGGTATCTCTGGATATACGGGGGTCGGGCAGCTGCTTGAGGAGACAGTCTGTCCCTTATAGGAGCTCAAGTGCTGAGCTGGGAGCTCCATTGTTCCATTTAGAGCTGCTGAGCAGGTATGTTTAAGTCTGCTGCAGCGGTACTGATAACCGCCTTTTTTCCCAGGTGCTCTGTCCTGGGAAGTTAGGGCCTTATTTATAAGTTCCTGATGTGCTGCTGCCTTTTTTCAGAAACACCGTTCCCAGCAAGGAGGTAGACTTGTCACAGTCTGCCAGCAGAGAGCTGCCGTGGGCTCTGCCCAGCTGTTGTGTGAATTTCCTTGTGGTTTTGTTTACAGAGGTACCGTTAGAACTGCCTCAGTAATGGCAGTCTGCCTTAGTAATGGTGGACTGCCTCAGAAAAGGCAGATTGCCTCAGTAATGGTGGACTACCTCGGCAGTGGCAGACTGCCTCGATAATGGCTGATGCCCTTCCCCCTGTCGAGCTGAACCGTTCTGGGTCCAGCTGCACTTGCTGTGAAACTCTCAATCCAGAGAGTTTCAGATTGCTGGTCTTTGTGGGAGTGGGACCCGCTGAGCCATATCAGGTGGCTCCCTGTTTCAACCCCTTTTTTTCAGTTGAGTGGGTAGCTCTGTATCCTAGGCGTTCCAGGCGCCAATTGAAACGGTCACCTAGATTTGTGTGAGTTTTTGTGCAGAGACCCACCAGCCGGCTGAAACAGCATGCTGGAGACTCGTGGCACTTTTCAGCCCAAGAATCTGGTCTGTATGCAGTAAAAACTCGTTTGGTAATGCAGTGATCACTCACTCTCTGCATTGTTCTTGCTGGGAACTGTGCACCAGAGCTGTTCCTATTTGGCCATCTTGGATCGTGGATCCCCAATTTGTTTGAATTTAAGTCCACCATCTTGATATTTATTTTCTGTATGTTCCATCTGTTTTATATCCCTTTGTTTTGTCTTTCCTATTTTCTTCTAGGTTAATCAAGTATTTTTTGGTTTCTTTTTTTTTTGCTCATACTTATGTTTTTTGTTTGCCTTAGTGATTATAACATATATACTTATGTTATCACATTATACCTTGAATTAGTGTTATGCTGCCTTACAATGCAAGAACCTTGCAATGGTATAATTCTGTTTACTTCTCTGTCATACTTTGTACTTTTGTCATGTATTTTACATGTATGTATGTTATAAACTCCACAGTGTTATTTTTGCTTAAAATCGTCAATTTGACCAGGCGTGATGGCTCACACCTGTAATCCCAGCACTTTGGGAGGCCAGGGCAGCTGGATCACCTGAGGTCAGGAGTTTGAGACCAACCTGGCCAACATGGTAAAACCCCATCTATACTAAAAATAGAAAAATTGGCTTGCTGTGGTAGTGTGCACCTGTAGTCCCAGCTACTCGGGAGGCTGAGGCAGGAGAATCACTTGAACATGGGAGGCAGAGGTTGAAGTGAGTTCACATTGTGCCATTGCACTTCAGTCTGGGTGGCTAAGTGAGACTCTGTCTCAAAGAAAAAAATCATCAATTGATTTACATAATACAAAATTCACTACCTTATCCATTTTTAAGCATACAGTTTAGTAATGTTAAATAAATTTACATTGTTGTGCTACCAATCTCTAGAACTCTTCGTTCTGCAGAACTGAACTCTATACCGGCAAAACTGAAGCTCCATAGGGAGCTCTAAAGAACTACTCCCTATTCCCTTTCCTCCAGCACTTGGCAGTCACCATTCTAACTTCATCTCTATGATTTTTCAGTACTCCAGGCACCTAGTATAAATATAATCATAAAGTATTTTCCTTTTTTGTTACTGGCTTATTTCACTTAGCTTATTGTCTTCAAGGTTCATTCATGTTACAGCATGTATCATTTTTTTTTCTAAGGTTCTTATTTATTTACTAATTTTTGTCCTACTAGCTGTTCTAATGGGTGTTGTGGTTTTGATTTGCATTTCCCCAGTTAGTGATTTTGAGTATCTTTTCATATGTTTGTTGGCCATTTGCATATCTTCTTTGGAGAAATGTCTATTCAAGTAATTTCCTCAATTTAAAATTAGGGTGTTGGTTGTTGTCGTTCAGTTGTTGGAGTTCTTTATTAATTCTGCATATTAACGCTGCATTATATATTGCAGATATTTTCTTCAATTCTCTGTGTTGCCTCCTCACTCTATTGTGTCCTTTTATGTAACTACATTTTGAATTTTGATATAGTCCAATTTATGTATTTTTACTTTTGTTACCTATGCTTTTGGTATTGTTTCCAAGAAATTTTTGCCAAACATAATGTTAGGAAGGTTTTCCTCTATCTTTTCTTCTAAGTGACTTATAACTTTAGCACTTATACTTAGGTCTTTAATCCATTTGAGGTAATTGTTGTATGTGGTGTCAGGCACGCATGCAGCTTCACTGTTTGCCATGTGGCTCTCCAGTTTTCCAAACATCATTAAAGGTCAACTGACTTTTAAAGAATGTGAGAAAAGAAAGAA
Source organism: Cheracebus regulus (assembly GCA_963574635.1). Taxonomy (NCBI): domain Eukaryota; kingdom Metazoa; phylum Chordata; class Mammalia; order Primates; family Pitheciidae; genus Cheracebus; species Cheracebus regulus. The sequence continues at coordinate 1,669 of CAUYQU010013653.1, read as the reverse complement.
ATAATGTCTTTTTACCATATATTTGCTATTATAATTTTTTGTATTCCTTCCCATAGATACAAATTTTTATACAGTATTCCCTTCCAGACAAAAAGCTTTCCTTAGCAAATTTTATAGTGTGAGTAGGTTAGTGACACATTTACTCAGCTTTCATTTATCTGAACATGTCTATTTCACCTCCATTTTTGAAGGATATTTTCACTGACTATAGAATATTAGGGTGACTTTAAAATAAATCAAATATATTGTTGCATTATCTTCTGTTCTTTGTTGTTTCTAATGAGAAGGCAGTCATCATTCTTTTGTTGTTCTTCTGTATAATATTTGATTATCTGGCTGCTTTTAAGTTTTCTTTTTTATCTTTGGTTGTCATCCGTTTGACTGTGATGTACCTAGCAGTGATTTTTTTTTTTTCATCCTGCTTTGGATTTGCTGTGCATCTTGGATGTACGAGTGTATGTTTTAAACTGGCTTTGGAAATTTTGCCTAATATTTTATCAAAACCCGTACCCCATTCTCTTTCTCCTTTCTCTCGGGGACTCCAATTTATAAATCTGTTAGATAGCTTCATCTTGAATATGCATGTCATGGAGGACCTGTTCATTTTTTCTAATCTCTTTTCTCTGTTTGCTTTAGTTTAGATAATTTCTATTCTGTTGTTTTCAGGTGCACTGAGCCTTTCTTTTACATTGTCCAATCTGCTGTTAACTTTATAATGGTTTTCTTTAATCATTTCAGTTACTGTATTTTTCAGTTCCAGGATTTCCATTTGATTTTTATTTTCAGTTTTTAATTGTTACTGAAATTACTTATATTTTCACTCATTATTTTCTTCTTTTCTTATACATCATTTATCATGTATATGTATTATAGCTACATTAAAGTACTTATCTATTAATCCTGACATCGCGAATATCAGTGAGTCTGTTTCTTTTGACTGTTTTCCTTTAACTATGGGTCATACTTTCTTGCATTTTTTCATATCTTCTACTTTTTTGACTGTGTATTACCATTGTAAATAATATGTTTATTACACTCTTGATTTTGTTATCTGTCTCTGAAGAGTGTTTTTAATTTTCTTCTAGAAAGTAGTTAATTTACTGGTAGATTTTCTCGATTCTGTGAAGGCTTGGCTTTAGGCTTTGTTCAAATTCATCTACTTCAGTTTTTCCCTTATTCTGAGGCATAAACTATGCTCTTACAGTATGCTTCTTCTGGGGTTTCTAGAAAGTCTGGTATTTACTATATCTTTTCAGCTTTAAGGGCTTCACCTCTAAACTGATTCATCAGTTGGAAGCTGCTAAAATTTCTGCTTAGCTATTTCATTTTTTTTGCTGTTGTTTTCATCTAGGTTTCTTGGTTCTCGTCCTATATATGCACAGTTCAGGAGTCGGAATTTGATGCAACCTCTGTTCCCCCTCTTCCTGAAGATTTTCTCCCTCTTGCTCCAGTTGTATCAGCAGCCTCAGACGCTAACTTCTGACTCCTCAGACAAGAAGCTGATGCCTTCTGTGTAAGCTTTATTCCCTATGCACCATGCAAACTGGGGAATAACCTTACTTGAAAAGTCAAGATAAAAGGAGATCTCATCTATTGCCTTCCTGTCGTCTTTTTTTTTTTTTTTTTTTTTTTTTTTTTTTTTTTTTTTTTAAGGGTGGGGACTAGACAC